>OY986054.1:8498573-8698925 GCA_963920205.1 Stenodema calcarata
GATACACCCAACATTTCTGGTATGATATTGCGAGACATATTTATGGCAGTTTGGACGCAGTGCTGCCAGATGCCTGTCTCGTGAAACCGCCACGTTCAAATAGCCCAAAACCGCACGGTTTGAATTCAGAATAGCCCAATTTGGCGGTTTTGGTCCACACATTCGGGACAGGGTTAGGAGAAAAAATCCCGAAAAACCCGATCACCTAGCCAGCCAGCCGTATTACGTCATACGCTCGTGCGTCCTAGGCTCTGACGTACTTGTTGGCCTTCTGCCAGCCGTCTTACGTCATACGCTCGTGCGTCATAGGCTTTGACGCACTTGTTGGTCTCCTGCCAGCCGTCTTACGTCATACGCTCGTGCGTCATAGGCTCTGACGTACTTGTTGGCCACCTGCCACCCGTCTTACGTCATACTCTCGTGCGTCATGGGCTCTGACGCACTAGTTAGCCTCCTGCCAGCCGTCTTACGTCATACGCTCATGCGTCATAGGCTCTGACGTACTAGTTAACCTCCTGCCAGCCGTCTTACGTCATACGCTCATGCGTCATAGGCTCTGACGTACTAGTTGGCCTCCTGCCAGCCGTCTGACGTCATAGGCTCGTGCGTCATAGGTGCGTCTGACGTAGTGCCCGCCTGTCGCTTGTGTTCTGACGTGATCTGAGGGAAAGGGTGAATCAAGGAAACAAATTTTTCCCGTTTCAGTTTATGTGCCAAAGCAAAGACATGAAAATGTCAAAAGAATGTCAACTCCATCCTGTTGTTGATACAGTCGAGAATTAAAATTTAATTGCTTGTATACGAGTCTGCAACACATTGGGACATTTTATGTCCCCAGTAGCGTAGTTGTTATACTTAATTGTAGGGTTCATCATAAATTATGAAGCTTGCATTCGTATAGACCAGTGCTTCCCAAACTTCTTAACTAGCGGACCCCTTTCACGGAAAAATTTCAAGTACGGACCCCTGTCATTCAAGTTGGTGTTAGATCAGTACTTGTTTCTTTGAACTCTTCTAGTCAATAGAACCAACGAAAAAAATTCTCGGAAGTCCAACAGCGCAGGACTACCGAGATTATGCTGTAGGTATAATTTGCTTCAAAATTTACATTTGCTGCGGAACCCCCACTTAGGGTTGGCAGACCCCTAGGGGGTCCGCGGACCACAGTTTGGGAAGGCCTGGTATAGACAATATAAATTATTGAGAATGATCACCTGTGTGTAAACAATTATTTAAACAATCACGCTCATACCGCAGCTTGTCGGCCACGCACTCCGCAGTGGTTAACGTAATATGGTTAGGTAAATCGAGAGCTATCCAACGAGTGGTGAACGATTTTCGTACGATGATAACTGGCGAAGATAAAGTTCCGTAGCAACGAATCGGTTGTAAGCGAAAATCATCAGAAATTTTCGTGACGATTTCGTGTAACGCTTTTGTGTAACGTTTTTCGAGTTATGTGCCAGAGTAAAGACATAAAATGTCAAAATATAAATTTATGAAAGGAACAGGAACAAATGTTACAATTCTCCAATTTTGTACAAACCTTTGGGAAAATAAAATCACATTATTGCGAATCACAGTTAAAATGAAATTTCATGGCTAAAACTGTTTCTCATAAAAATCTAATTTTCATTAAAAACATTAACAACTAGTAGATTTTCGTAGAAATGTGTGGCATCGATCATGGAAATTACTCCATAGTCCACATCTTCAAGCTGTCCTTGACTGCCTCTTTCTTGACACTAGTCGATGGCTGGGTGGTCGTCGTGGTTGTCATCGTCGACAGTTGACGTTTTTTCGTTTTCACGAAGTATTTGAGTCGACAGTTGCTCTTCTCGAAGGTCCATTCGTACTCAAATGAACACCTCGAGTCGATATGAAGTCAACTTTTTTTCGTTTTCACGAAGTATTTGAGTCGACAGTTGCTCTTCTCGAAGGTCCATTCGAACTCAAATGAACACGTCGAGTCGATATGAAGTCAACTTTTTTTCGTTTTCACGAAGTATTTGAGTCGACAGTTGCTCTTCTAGAAGGTCCATTCGAACTCAAATAAACACCTCGAGTCGATATGAAGTCACCTTTTTTTCGTTTTCACGAAGTATTTGAGTCGACAGTTGCTCTTCTCGAAGGTCCATTCGAACTCAAATGAACACCTCGAGTCGATATGAAGTCAACTTTTTTTCGTTTTCACGAAGTATTTGAGTCGACAATTGCTCTTCTTGAAGGTCCATTCGAACTCAAATGAACACCTCGAGTCGATATGAAGTCAACTTTTTTTCGTTTTCACGAAGTATTTGAGTCGACAGTTGCTCTTCTCGAAGGTCCATTCGAACTCAAATGAACACGTCGAGTCGATATGAAGTCAACTTTTTTTCGTTTTCACGAAGTATTTGAGTCGACAGTTGCTCTTCTCGAAGGTCCATTCGAACTCAAATGAACACCTCGAGTCGATATAAAGTCAACTTTTTTTCGTTTTCACGAAGTATTTGAGTCGACAGTTGCTCTTCTTGAAGGTCCATTCGAACTCAAATGAACACCTCGAGTCGATATGAAGTCAACTTTTTTTCGTTTTCACGAAGTAGTTGAGTCGACAATTGCTCTTCTTGCTCTTCTTGTCGGTGTTGGGGTTTCCGAAGATGCTAATTACGAATTTGAGGTCAGATTAAAAAAATTTAAGATGGTGGCTACAATATGGTGCGAAAGTATTTGTGAAAAATTATGGTTCGAATAGGCGACAAAAGCCTGTTTTCTAATAAGAGGTTTTATTTTCGGCATAGGTTTAGTGTTTAAATGCTTTTTGAGGAACCGATAATGCGAAATAACACATTAGTATCCTCGAAAACCTCCTAGTTATATGTTTACATGGTTTAAAAATTGTATGATAAAAAAGGGTTTGTTTAACCCAGCACAAGCTTTCCGTGTCATCAACTCACTTAAAATCGCCATAACTGCTGAAAGAAACATACTACAGTATAATTCAAACTCCATTTTAAAGGGAAAGAGTAGTACTAGATGATGGAATATGTAGAAAACAAAAGAAAAATTTTATGCAGCCTGTATCTAACCTCAAAATAGCCATTTTTCGTGTACATAACCTCAAATATCTCAAAATTCAGACGTGATAGGACAAGTCTGAGCTTGGATTCAGATTCTACGCAGAAAATTACTCCGGAAATTAACTCCAGCTGTTCAACAACAAAACCTTGCAGATCTGCCTAATTGTCACCCTTCTGCATTCTTTGTACTAAACAGTTTAGTTACTATTGTTTACTATTGTTTAGTTACAATAGTTACTATTGATTTTTATACAATAAAGACCGATATGTGCTGCTAACAAGTAGGTACCTACTAACCCAAGTATAAATAACGTGAATGGCTGTCGCCTGGACTGCTGTGATTCACAGTTGTTGCAAATCATGTAGAAGAGATTATTGGTAGTCACATAACTTGTTATGTACCTAAATTTCAAAATACTTCGTGATTTCATATCAAATGAGCTTTGCGTCCAAAACTTTTCCATCAAAAACAAAATTATGCAACCAGTCAACCACTAAAACTCCAGAATCAACCAAACAACCAATTTATGGATACTATCTAACTAGGCAATAGTTATCCGGGCTACCGGGTACGGTAAGGACGCATCAAAATGACAAAGCGCAAGCACTCCATCTTCAGGTTTTGCAAGTCAAAATTTAAGCTCAGACAATACATTCATCTAATACTGAGTTGCCGAATCATTATTCGCAACAGTTGATCGCTTGTCAAGTTTCTTACAAGCTGCTTAAATAAGAAGTCCTTACTTTGTTATCGAATGGAGAAACTGGCGTAACAGAGCGCGACAGCCAAAGATGTAATCGTATTTAGAACAACTATTTATCTCTGCTGGATTTTTTTTGCAAGACACCCTTGATAGAACTGCTCCTTTGGTACAGTTGAGGAGAGGAAAAGTACCTACTGAGATAATTATCGTCAAACTATGTTGGTATGAAGATGAATAAATATTTTGATGACCAGAAATTCCTTAGAATGAGCTATTTAATGTTCAAATATCTGTGTTTGTACTGCCCTGTGGAACAGAAACTCCTCTTCTGTCGTAACATTGGGGAAATTTGCCTCAAAACTTTCTCAATTGAAACGTCTAATAGTCATCGCCTCCATGGTCATTCCAGTGACCCCATTTTTTCGCCGGTACTTCATAGTGACTTGTTTACCCAAATGTAAATGATAGGTAGGTACGTATAATTCCAAATTCGATTTTCCCATTAAAGGAATCGATCCTTCGCAGTTGAGGCAATTTTTCAAATTTTACTCTCGATTGTTTGGGCTTTGTGTTAAGGGGATCTCGCCTAAAGGTTCTTTACTTTCAAAAAACAACTGGTATTTGTTGATATGTTTTTTGAAGGACCTCAACCCCGGGAAACCCAGAAGGTAGTTAAGTACGAGTATGTTTAAAAAGATCTCAAGCCCAAGCAGCTGAGTACATATTTGATCGAGAAATTTTAAAATCGCCTTAACTGCAATTAATCGATTATACTTATATATATTCATTTGAGAGTTTTTTTCACCGTTAAATTGGTTGAAATCATATCGATGTCTCACCAAAAAATGTTGTATTTATAGTGAGTTGCAGTCAACTTACATCAAAGGTTTCAGCGAAAAACTTTGAGGCAAATTTCTGCATGTTTTGAATTTTGAGTTCAGGCGTTTCCTTAACAGGGCAGACATATCAACTGCAGTTGCACATACGGAAATTACAAACCCATTTAAGACTCGAGCCACTGAATCCGTACCTCGTTTTCTGTAAAACGTCGCAAAATCTCTGTAGTTCCCGTTGTAATGGTAACCCTGGCTTGCTACGGAGAATTTCGAAGGAGCTGATCAAGTTGATTGGCTCTTGCACAATATCCGACTCGTAAAAAGTTGCAGTAGGTTCCAACTCGCTTGTCTTCTCCAATGTCCCAGCAAGTAGGTACATGAAATAAATAAAAAAAAGTCGAAAAGTTTCATCACAATCAGTTAGGTATCAATTTGCCGACTAGACAATTTATAGTACCTACATAATTATAAAAGATTGAACATTGGTATTTCCTCCAACTCCGTTTTACAAATTGCCTATAAATTCACGTCAAATTGTGAAATATCGAGGGTCTCACAGCAACTTCCCACATCGTCATTTGGGCGACTTTTCAGCAGAGCCAAAAAACCATCTGCCAATGACTATGTTTACTGAGTAATTCAGTAAAATAAATCGTGAGATTTAGTGTTACATAACTTATACTTAGTTAGATCGATCCGCCGGGGGAAGACGCTTCGAATGGTATGCATAACTCATTTTGGCCAAAAGTGACGATGTGGGGTGTTGCCGTGAGACTATCGATATGTTATTTTTAAATGCGAATGACGCAATGATAAATTCGTGGGTTCAGGGATTCAAAATTAATTTTAATTCCAAATTCCTTCGTGATGCTGAAGAGCACTTAGGTGAGATATCCTTGTTGTGGTTGTGCACAAAATGACTGAGCGGACAATCACGGCCAAACTATTCAATTGCGTCATACATCATCGGAACGGTAGTAAAATAATAGAGGTGCATTCATCGGCTGGTTCTTAATTAATCCCTTATCAAAGTCAATGGGTATAGTTACGCCGGAGGCGATTGAAGTTATTGTGTAATGGGTTTGAGGGTTTTTCTTCTTACACTATTGCTTTGTTGGTTAATCCTGTGCGAGAGCATCCGACTTTCTCTCACTTGGAGGCCCGTGGTATCAAGTGATGTAATGTTTCCGCGAATCCACCGACTCTCCTTCATTATGGGTATGACGACATTTTGGGAAGAGTATCTGCGTTAAAACTAAAGAAATAGAAACGTTGAGTTATGAAACGGGATTCTTCAAATGCAAGTGATCAATTTCACAAGGATTAACAGTACAGCTGTCTTGAATCGTTATTTCGGCAACATAACTGTTATATAGGAAACTAACTTGTAGGTATAATATAATAGGTATATATTATATTACATATAGTATACTATATTATATTATAATGTATTGACGCGAGAATAAAGAACAAGGAAAGGGGACCGAGGAGAAATGACATGGGTTTTCCCAGACCCCTTGGAAAGGATACACCAAAGGGCCTATAATATTATAAGCTCCAACCCTTTCAAGGGAGACATTCATTCCTTCCCGGACCTCTCGCCCTGAACCTTTAACCTTTACAAACCTACCCTTCTTTTTCTTATCATAACCCTTTTAACATACGGTGTGTAGCTGGCCTGGCCGCACTCCATCTTTTTTCTATATATCAGTGTAGTGGTTTCCCCTCGTGAGGAGTGCTCGCTCATGTTTTTCCGAAGTGAAGCGGTTTTTCTCTTGAGGAATTACTCGCTCCTTCGCCATACAAAGTGTAGCTGTTTTCTCCTTCAGAGAAGTACTTGCTCCTGTGTAGAAATAAAGCGGTTTTCCTCACGAGGAAGTACTCGCTTCCTTCCCCCTTCAGAGAATACGAAAAACATCAAATTAAAAGATTTTAGTTAAGCATAATCTTATCAATGTATTTGATGTGCCTACCCTGAATCGGCATCCTAATATATGCTCTGATATCAATAAAATAGTTCTATACTGCGTCGACATGAGAATATAGAAGGAAGGTCTAACCTGTTTCAATACCTAATGGTCTTCTGAAACTGAAATCATTAGGTGATTCACCACTTGAGAAAATTGATCGATGTAGAGATTACGAAAATAGATCGCTAGAGAAATTGTGAAAACCTTCAGCTTTAAACTTTTGAATTCAATCATTTGACCAAGAAAAGATCTGTTTTATGATCTTACCTTTCAATCGTGATTACTTAATGAATATTTTGACGGTAGTCATCGATAGTCAATCAAGCGTCTTGGTAGTCACAGCAATCATTTAACTGATGCGGTTTGACGATCATGTTACAATTCAAAATATATTTTATGAAAATAACAAGATTATCAATGTCCCAATCTTCGTAGAATGTCGTTAGGTACGTACATTCAATCATGTTACCAGCTATAATCTGAATATCCCCACTGGGGATTGAATGTACGTACCTACTGGGGAATCCCCAGTAATTTTTCAAGTAAGCTCAGTATCAACGTGATAGCACAGTTATCGACAATACGAGTGCACGAAGAAGTTTTGTGACCAACGTGCAAGAAGATGTACTCGTACATTGCCAACATGGAAGAAGGTAAATTTGTCTTCTTCCATACATTGTCCTTGCATTGTGTTTACTACGAACATTTATGTCCAAAATGAATAATGTTCACAAATTTATTATATCACTTCAAATTTCTCTATTATATGGTTCATACCGCGAATACAACTGGGAGGTATATAAACCGGACATAGTGAAGTTACGTAGACCAAAGGAAACCTTCCGCTGATCTGTTATCATTTACGTACGTTGGGACTTTCTTGCAGCTTCAAATAGGTATCTATTAAATAACTTTTATAGATATTTGAAAAAAAATTTATTTGAAAGAGTTACTTAAGTACATGGTGGACTGTGTAGTTCGAGAGGAGTTTCATTTTGTGCGATATCGACGACTGTGGAGACACTACAGCAGTAATATGTACCTACTGTGATTCTGTGTCCTAGAAAATCGTAACAAACGGTTAGTTGGAATTTAATCAATTACAATTATAATTACGAATTGATTTGTCTATCGAACATTGGCAGAGAATAAGAAAGTAACTGTTTATTGGTAGATGTGACGTAGGTATTCGTAATTCCTTCGAAATGACGTAGGTAGTTACTTCACTTTGGACGGTCACTTCATCATAAAAACGGATTCGAAATCGCTAAATGATCGCCGCACATCGTCCCCGTCCAGGATGTGCTCGATCATCAACACGATATTCCACTTGAGGGGAATAATCTGGGTTTGATCGAGCGAAAAACACGTCGATCTAAAAGGGAATTATCGGTAGCGTAATGGCCTTGTCCGGGAGGTGTGTCAAATCCAAGAAAAGGGTTCGCGATAATCGATTAATCCACGGGCTGTACCTTCAAATAATGAGCAATAAGAAGTTATTTTCTTGATAAGGATGGAGAGTCATCGTGGGTTAGACGAAAAAAGTGAATGTCAAGTTTTTTCCTGTTATTTGATGATCACCGATACGGATATTACAAGATAACTTGAACCTATTGCCCATAGTGTTTGTTTTTCCTGCGATTTTCTTACAGCAGCCACCAACTAGCCAGAATTGAAAGACAAGGTTGTAGCCAGTCCTTGGGAGTTGGTATTCCCTTACCAGTGAGAAAACTAATTACCGACGGTAAATCACGACAGGCGATGATGTGAGAATCTCTACGTAAATATTTACATTTTATCACGATACGACTTGTTCAATTTCGTACAATACTGAGTACTTACTCCATCATGTTTGCCGATCAATCTGTTCATCGAAATAATCGAGATTCGTCGTTCTATAATCCATCATTGGATTTTTTCAGTTTAGTTGATACTTCTACTATAAATACACAAGCATTTCTAGATTTAGAAGTAACTAGCTGTGCTGTAGCGATTTTGTTTTGTGTTGTGTATCTGTGAGCAGTGTACAAGATGTGTCTTGTCTAACTAGAACTTGTGATTACCTGAATTTTGAGTTGCACAATCAAATGAAGGTAATCGTACCGAACCATGTTTTCTATGTTGATGAAGGCTCATCAGTAGGGGGAGAATACTTGTTTTTTTTTAATATTAGATACTTAACTTTATTTTTAAATAAATACATTGTAGTTTTGCACAAATAATGAATAACATATAATAAATATCATGGAACTTGTCTATGAGGTTCTTGACCATTGTCAAGCCTCATATAAATCTATATTAGTAGTTATAACGATAGTAATTATTGTATGTACAAGATGTAAGGGATCAATGCAATAGATGAGAGGTGGGTAATAAATGGTTCTTAGATCACAAAATCACTACTTAGGTCTTTTCCTTTTGACACGTCGTCTGGCTCGTTCTGGAGGAGGGTTGAGTGCTGCATTTCTTAGGTCCACATTTGCATGCGTATTCAGATTTTGGTGCAGCCTGTTGTAGAACTGAGTGATTGTTTCCTGGACTCCCAGTATAGGTAGGTCGCTGTGGAGGGATTGATTTCTAATGAACCAAGGTGAGCTCGTCATCTGTTCTGTTGGACTTGGATCCTTTGGACTTGGGTATTTGATGCTGATACCACGAGTCCACAGGCATACGTCCACATAGGTCGAATCATGGTTTGGTAACAAGCCGTTTTGACTGAAGACTCAGTGGGGATTCATTTCCGATCAGTTGCTTCAGAAACGTGATTCTGGTGCGAATCCGTTTAATTAGTGAGGATATGTGGAGGTTCCATGTCAGTTTTGAGTCCAGCTCCAAACCTAGATATTTGACTGAGTTTTCGAGTGGAATTACTTCTCCTCCAAATGTAATGTTTACATCCTCTACGTTTCTTTTTAGAGCGAACCTAACTACTCTGGACTTAGTGGGGTTCACTTTGATTCTCCATTTTTGGCACCAAACGTCGACCTGATGGAGCATCTGTTGCAAGTCGGTTTGTGTTGACTGAGAGGTGTACTTATGTTGAATACAGCTTTGATTCAGTTTAAACACACTTTTTAACGTCATTTGTATGTCTCTAGGGTTGTTACTCAACAATTAGCTAAAATATGTTGAACATTATTCACATTGGCCCTTTTTGTTTCAATGGGATACATTGCCCCTTTCTTTCTATCGTTCCATTCATTCTGTTACGGCTCGATAAACAGATCAGGGCACGAAAATACGCTGAGTAACCCGATTTACTCTTCTTTTGATTTCAGCATTCAATGAGCTGGGGCTGGCGCTGTTCACACTGGGCGGTCTGGCCGTCGTAATTGTTCTCTCACTGTGGGCCGACACTATGAGACACGTCATAAAACACGCGCCCACGCCTTCCAAAGCGCACACTGCCTTTGTCATTAGCGTATACCCCGTAAGTAAACATTTAAATCCTCCATCATTACCATCAATACATTACATTTTTCATATACGAGTATATCACTCTTAATCTAAGATATCCATTACTTTATAATAGAATATACATATTATGTTCATCTGAAATGACAATCGATGAATGTGTCAAGTTATCTTCAAAGTTTGTTTCAGGTTCCCTAAGAGTAGGAACCAACAGATATTGATGGCCTGTCAGCTTTAAATGGTTACATAACCGTATAATCATCGTGGGATGAGTTTCTTACAAACCAAAAATTTACAACTTTTACACAATACCACGAGGTCTGAATTGATTACTTGAACAAGCTAAAATCTAAGTGGTAACTCAACATGTGGAGCCAAATGATCACTCCTACAGACTAAATTTGGAAGTTATTTGAGAAACTTGTTTTCCGAGCAAAATTTGTGCATTTTCAAATCTAATGAACATACCTGGACAATAATTAACTTCGGTTGTTCAGGAAACTTATTTTGGTTTATTATCTTCGATAATGAACCATTGGAATCGCCCAAAGAAAAAATTTTTTTTAATAATATTATAACCGAGAAAATTTCAGCCTTGGCAAATGAGTTGTACAAAAACCTTGCTCAAATTTGAAACAGGTACCTATTGAAACTTACTGCTGAAAATCCTTCATATCTATAAGATGGGGATATAAGGACAGATGAAATGCTATCAACGCATATTGGTTTTGTAACATGTTTGGTACCTACCCTAATAACTATGTTCTCTGCTAGGTGGTATCTATAGCGACTTACTGCGCGACGATAGTTCCTAGAGCGCAGCTCTTGGCTGAGGCGCTGACGCAAGGGATGTTCATGGCCTCCCTGTACCAGCTCTTCTGCCTTTTCGTTTCCTACTGCGGCGGAGAAGCTCAGGTCATCAACAAAGTTCATCCCAACCTCCTCAGCCTTCAAGTGGCTCCGTGCTGCTGTTGGCCCTGTTTTTCGTTTTGCCTACCTACATTCCCAGTGACTAAGTAGGTGTTTGATATGAAGAGTATGAAAATGGAACATGATTATTTTGCTCAGATCGGTTTGTTGTCTATAGATTGAAACTTCAATGGTATATATACCGTAGATCGAGACAACAGCCTGGTAGTGTCTGGTCAAGAATGGACAATAACGGCTCAAACCATTCCATAAAACCATCAGGCACCACCGGCTGCAGTCTCTGTCTTATATTTAAGTAAATATAAGTACTGATTGAGCTCGAGACTTCAAGTGTTAGGCAGTAACGGCTCAAGCCGGCCAGGCTTGAAAGCATTCACTAAACAGCCCTGACCAGAAAGTGCTGGCATAGATCGATGTACTTGCAGCAACCCTGGTGTGCCTATAGTTGAATAAACTCGTTATGGATAGAAGGTGGTGATGGGCTCAATACAATAGTGTATTTCGAGCGTCTCGAATGAAATCAAATTGAATAAAATCTTCTCGTCTAGAACAAATATGATGTTACTATTTCGCAATTAACTAAAAAAAAAAAATGTATAGAGAAGCATTTCAAAGTCGCTGATTTGTTTAATAAATAACACGTATAAAAGTTAAGTTTTAGTTGTGAGATTAATGAGATGTGATGCAGCTTTTGGAAATGCAGTTTTACTCGTGCCCTTAAGGCATGTTAACTTTAGTGCTATTTTCGAGTAATAATTAGGCCTACCTTCGTTCTAACTATTGAACTTAAATATTTGAAATGTGGTTTTGTTTTGCAGAAAATGTATGTTGGTGCTAAGAATGCTCGTACTGCAGCTTCCAGTAGTTCAAGGGTTGCTCTATGTAATCCTTCTTGTTATGTGGGCAGAAGAGCAGGTGAGGTTTACAGTTTATACATAGATAATTCTGTAGAAATATGGCCAAGTGTGATATATCAGAATAAACCAAAATCGGAATATAAAAGAGTGTTCGTCAAAATTTTTACTGAAAATTCTTCCGATACAGCCCAGTACGCATTTTTGCTAAAAGTGTTGAAATGTATTAGATGCTGTATTAATTTGGAAGGAGTGAAAATACGATTTCGCAAAAAGTGACATAATATGATACTAGCGAAGAAAAGATAATATCGAAGCATTTTTCGATTTTTGAGGGCTGGCAGAACTTTGAAATTGCTTTGCTGGAAAATTTAGAAAATGTGACATATCACAATTTGCCATCTTTTCACAGAATTATGTTCATAGTAATTCATTATAGTAGTTTTAGGAAATGGTATTCGAGTTTGCCTAAGCACGTGAAATAACATTCACGAAGCAATCGAGATGAATATTTCTGGGAGGGAAACTCATCAGCAGATTTTGGAAATACTGATATGGATATCTGGATCCAGGAACACTAAGGCAACGAATAAGTTTCAAGGACTAATATGTGTGTGTTTCGTTTGGACATATCACCGAAAACCCGCCCTGCTCCGAAAACTCGTGCTACCACTCTCTTCGTCATAATACTCGGTTTGAATCGGCGTTTAGTTCGAAGTACTACTAAATCCCACTTTTGATTTGTTTCAGAGTTTATATCAGATCAACTACAACTACTTCCAGCCCGTCGTTGTCATGTCGATTCTCACTGGGATCTGGGGGATGGTCATGACGACTAGAATGTTGATGCCCGTCCTCAAGGATCACCTTCTTCAGGGGAAGTTCCTCGTCCTTCAGATGGTCCTCCTCTTCGCCAAATTCCAGGGGTTCATCGCAAAATGCGTGGCGCTGAGCGGCGTGTTCCCGTGCAGGCATCCGATCACACCGACGGTTTACACGAATCGTAAGTCCTGTTTTTTGTGGAGCGCATGCGTGTTGGGATCTACTGCTCTAGTAATGGGCGGCCTCAGAGCTGACTTGGACTTACGAATGGCCTTAATTTAGTTGACACAGACATCTCATATGGCTACGAAAATGGCAAACTCACTGCTGTTTTGTGTTTAGAAAAACACACGTTCTTTTGAAAACACCTCATCAGGTCAAGATGATAGTCTGTTTCTCCTTAGCGTGCCTAAGCCTAACACGACTCGCAACTTCTTCAAGATTTAATATTGCAGTCATTGTCTTCAACAGTATCACAATTTTGAAGTATCGTACTGTTAGTACACCTGAATATGTTTGAATTATGACCCTTTCTAGTCTACTAGGTACTCAGAATATCTTCCACCCAATAAACCTGTTCTTCATCTTCTTACAGTCATCTACAATTCAGCCTTGCTCTGGGAGATGGTACTACTTTGCTCGCTCGCTCGCTACCTGTACAAGAAGCCTCTCCCGCAATCCTACAACACTGACAGCAATTCGAACATCCGAATGCCCAAACAGATTTGCACGATAATGAACGAAAAATCTCACATCGACTCGCCCAACGGCAACCTCACCATCATCAAATTCTGATCCTCACCAACGTTGTTAAAGTGAAATTCCTTCAAAATGTAAATTCAGCTTATGTTGCTAACACTTTTTGACGGAGACAGAAACATTCTTCGATGTTCTGAAGCGAATTCTAAACCACCCAAAATAGAAGCTGTATTTTGTCTGGTTTCATCGAACAATATGAATCTCCTTGTGATCACCACTTTGAAAAACTGTAAACATATTTCCTAAATTGTGGTATTTAAGTAATGTTGATGGAGAAACGACTTTTTGTACTGTTTCAACGATTGAAAATCGTGAAATAAATTATTTTAAGACAATGTTTAGGTGAGTATCTTTTTTTGCCCCTCACACGATACTAACAAGATTGGGCTAACATAGGGCTCTCTACAGGGAATATGACGATTGTTACAAATTACCTACAGATAACTTTTCCCGAAAATCCCCTATATTTTTTCCGTAGCAGTATAAATCCTTGATTGATCCAGTGGACTCTTTATTAATTTTCGAATAAACCAAAATTCCGATTTTTTCCGGTTTGAATTTTAATTTCGAATTTCTATAGTCAGGTTCGAGTTGAGGATGTTGCTCAAAAACTTGCATTGATACAATTTTTCTGTCTAACCCATGCAGTTTTGATGAAGCCATCCTAGAAGAACATGTTGGGATAAAACTTGTTGGCGAACTCGTCAAAAATTTAACTGTGGCTCTTACAGGTGCATTAGTTCATTTACAACGAATTTAGGTGGAAAACGTAAGAAGAATGGTTTGGGCATGAACGTCATTAAAAAGAATAATAATAATCAAAGTAGAATCCTACAACTACCTGGATTAATAGCAATGGTGAACACAGAAAGGAAATGAAGAGCAGATTTGAAATTGCGAGATCCTTTATTTCTTTAAACTGAGGAAATGTCAAATCGTGTCTTGCCGTTGGAATTAAGAACTAGAATGCTGAAATTCTACATGTTTCCAAAAAACATTTATGGTATGTAGGCTTGGACTCGCAAGAAAGGAGATGTCCATAAGATCCAAACATTCGAAGTGTGTTGCTATCTTAGAATGCTGAACATTCCTTAGACTGACAAAGTTACAAACATTTTGAGAAGAATGAGGAAAAACACTGAAACTATTAAAACAATAAAGACAAGAAATATGTACTTAGTATTTTGGACATATTGAGAGAGGAGAGAAGTACAAGTTGACCTAAACCCCTGTAAATCACAGGAATTAAGAACCTGTGTTTTAGGTACGAAAATACATTGTTACTATGGTACCTACATATGAATTTCATCGTTCGTCCAGTTTCCTGCTGACCTTGTTGTGTGAACAGGGTTCACACAAGTTTGTCAAAAAACAACGGCGAAAAATTTCAAGCCCTCACTACGTGTGGTATGACGAGAATGGGGTACGTTCAAAGCAGAGGGTGGAGATGTCGGTGGGGCGGTAACTCAATGGGTAGAATCAATGGGTTGGTCGGTCAGTAGATGCGCGGATATGCGTGTATTATATAATTTGTATCACAGGGCAATGCAAGATAAGATAGAGACGTAAGAGTTACAAGGAGGGTTACCTAATGGGGGCTGTTGATACGTATATGACCATATGGAGGGCATATTATGGAACTCTCTACACATTAAATGTTGATACAAAAATACAGAAGGTGAGTTCCTAAAATAGCTTTAATAGTTCTTAATAGCTCACTCTAAGAACAGCCCGTGAGAAATACGAGCAGAGGGAACTCGAGATTGGTAGTTATGAATCAGGTAGGTAGCATTAGCTAATAAGATGATGATGGTTCTAACGGCATTGACCCCTTCCATTCTTATCAAATTGAACTCCGCCGCCAGCCCGTCAACAACTAACTGCCAGTCACCCGCCGACCGCTGCCTAAAGTTTGTCAGAATGTCGTTCAGATCGCGTAAGTTCCTCACGCAGTCGACGCCCCTCTTCAGGAAATGCGTGCGAAGAGCCATGTCTCGCTATTACCCCATAGATGACATCATAAATGGGTTAACGCCAGAAGAACAACAGGTGAAAGCTCAAATACAACATTATGATCCACTTTCACACTTTATATTTCTAATATGAACAAAAAAAGAACTAAATAAGTTCATCTCTCTGTGATGCACCTTCAGTATTGTTTTGTTACTGACGATGGTTTAATCACCGAAACCGCTCTAACAGTGTACTCACATATTCACACTATGGTAACTGGGCAAAGTCTTAATTTTCATTAAATTCCGAAATTGAAATTTCGAATATTTGCGACATCATCATCCGAGCTATTGATCAACGTAATCGATTTCCGTTTGCTGATTTCAAGAATTATTACACCCGAAGGCGTGACAACAGGGCAAAGTTTCGATTATGAATTCGTACACAACTTCAGGGTAGTGGAAATGAACGATTTTTTGAAATATGTACTCTTGTTTTCCTTGATATGGATTCCACGATTTCGTCGCCAGTGATTTAGTTCGTTCGTTCACTATTACACATACCTAATTCGTCTAAATAAAACAAACTTGTTTACACTTGTGTTACATTGAGTGATTCAGTTTATGTTTCCCCAATTAATCATGAAATCGAATACAAAACTCTGCAAATTCTTGACACAATGGTTTATTATCTTCTTTGTGCAGATTACCCTTCTGTCTAGATCACTAAATGGGAAATTAATATTATTCAAAGTAAGCTAATTTTGTATGTATATTAGGTAGGTATGAGAATAGAATAAAGTACCTACCCTCCCTACTCTCTGGTTAAGGGGGTACTCACGGGTTCAAAAAACACCCATTTTTAAAATCCCCTCGTCAACAACTTTCATTTGAGTCCGTCGATATCTGAAAACCATGCACTTTTAAAATCAGCTGGGCCACTATGAACATTGACCCGACAGGCTGCCGCATGATTCACCCTCATGTTGACAGCTTTGACCTGCTCCAACTCTGAGCCCTCATTGTGAAAGGAACGGTATTCAAAATTATAATCGAAGATACTAAACCAAAATTGATTTGCTAGGGTAAGTACCCTTTTTGACGAGCAAAACACAATGGCCCAACAGGGCAAGTAAGTCTTCTAATATCACAGACAATTTACCTATAGTAAGATTGACATCATTTCTCACCATGAACATATTAACATTATGTTCATGATGAGAAAGTATCGATGTTATCGTCACCACAATGCCAAAAGCGCCAATCTGCTTTTTCATCATTTTTGTTTTAGTACACTTTTGGGTACCACCCTGAGTTGGGCAAACGAAACAAAGCCTCCATAATACAAAGCCTACATATTATGGTGGATTTTTTGAAAAATAAGAAATTCGGATCGTGAATCAAGCAGATTGGTGTGGTGGTAACGACATAAGCTAGTTAACGTGGATGCAACGACTTTCAGTTTGATAGGAAGATTATTCTTCAGGCGATCTGCTGGTTATGGCATTGACGAAAGTGGGTACCCAGTATGTGAACCTACTCATTGAAGAAAGAAGATAACTACCAGAACTCATATGAAATTATTTGGCTTCCAGATGAGGCAGTCGATTTTCAACTTCGTCCAGAAAGAATTGGCGCCGAAAGCAGATGTTATAGACAAGGAAGATAAATTCACGGAATTGAGAGTAAGGACTTCTCTGCTTCCCTAAATTCTTATTCTGGTTTATCCTGGCAATGAAAAGTCTTTACGACTATTTTCAAGCGCTAGTACAATAACATGGCAAAACCAAACCTTAGCATACTTTATTTTAATAATTTATTATTATGTACCCAAGTCTTTTTGGAAAGCGCTCGGGACCATGGGAGCATTGGGAATCACTGTGAACGCCGACTATGGCGGGAGCCAGGGGTCGTACATGGACCACGTCATACTGATGGAAGAAATCTCCAGGGCTTCAGCAGCCATCGGCCTGAGCTACGGTGCTCACTCCAATCTCTGCGTCAACCAAATCCACATAAACGGAAATGAAGAGCAAAAAAGGAAATATCTGCCGAAGGTAAACACTTGATTGTTGATTTAATTAAACAATAATTGTTCTTAGGTGTGAAGTTTAATCAGAACCTTGATGAGTAGGGAAGAGGTCACTGGGACGCATGGGGGTCAGTTAATCATGTTAGAATACACCTGATGGGTAGGTATTACTAGCTACACGAGCAATCTCACTTATAGGAGAGCAGATGTCTCTCCTGGATTATCTTTTTGAGGAGAGAGACATTATCTATGTATTTACAAACGACAGCCACATGAGAGCCTAGGAGTGTCTATGATCGAGCTATGTTGAGAAAAAAGTCGATCTGGTATTAGACAACGGCTGATTCATTCATGAACATTCTGGCTGATTTGATATAACAGATAAGGAAAGATAACAAGGCAAAAGATTGCATAGCAGCACTCCTGGCGGCCGAGCAACAGGCTATTGATGCTCCTTGCAAGAAGTTTTGCGCTCTCTGATTGCAATCTCACAGGCCCGCCACATTCAATCCGATCATTGTCAAGCAGAAGTCATGAGGAAATACGAGGCAAGGGAGGGGGACGTGAGCACTGAAGCCCTGTTGCGCTCAGTGCTGCTGTTTCATGCGTCGATTCAAATAGTTACATCCTATTTTCTGTCAATATCCAACTTACGTTTCAAATGGGATGAGAGAATTTGGTTATTATTTTTAGTTTATTGGCTGGGAGTGCACATGCTCCTATCAGTAGCCACCACTGGTGCTATTCATCATCTTTACTGAACCTCATCAACGTGAAATATTTGTCTGAAACACTTCTAATTTTCATCGAGTCCAACTGTCTATATCACTTCTATTGCTGACTCACTTCTATTCTTCTTTGATGATTTAACTTTTATGGTTTAAATTTTTAAAATGTGGGAGTTATCCAACATTGAACGAACCACAAGAACGAATAACAACTTAGTTGTTCAAATCTTCATAGAAACGTTGTCTACTCAACAGTAACATCGTTGAGGTTCCACGCACTGGTTGAATGGACCTGAAAAACTGTACTTCAACTACAACAATAGTTATGATTTTGATGGAAGCTCGTAATTGTACAAGTTTGTGACTAGTCAATTAATGAAATAGCCTCCAGAGATTTGGATTAGAGGGAGACATTCGGCACAACGTAAAACGAAACCACTAAACCACAATCTGGAGGAATTGATTGGATTTATTTTTCAGTCCAGTGAACCTGTTTTCAGTTTCTCTCTAGTGACAAAACGCCTATCAACCTGTAGATCGGTACAGGAAATACAAATCGAACAAACGAAAATGACGATCACGAAACTTTCGAGTTAATATTATGTTGTGCAATTTATTCAGCCAACTGTAACCAGAGGCGTTGCTTCGTAAAATTCCAGAGGGGGCGGGGGGAAGAAACCTCAACTGCTTAACATAGATTTCCCAACTATTTTTTATTTCAAGAAATCAATTTCTCTGCTATTTAAAAAATCTACTAATTATTATACTACACTGCACCCACATTTAATTCAGTATTTATTTACTTGTATTAACAAAACATAGCTAGTTTTAATTCAAACTCCCAGTCTCGCTCTCGCAGACGAATCATCAACACAGGGCAGGATCAGGGTAGTCAATATACTTACGTCCAATAAGGAACGAAATTTCTCACAAACAAAATATACCGCTAATTGATTTCTTAAAATAAGATGCGTTTAGCCTAAGACGTGTAATCAAAGTTAAATCTAAGTTTAAGAAACAAAGTTGGAAACATCTTTGATGGATTTGCTAATCCAACCCCCACCCCACGCCCCTCACATGAGTAGGTACACATCACCTGGTAGGATAAGGGCCAACTCATTGTATGCCGTCTTTCAGTAGAGAAAGGGAATGACCAAATTTTACTCCATCACAGGAGTCACACATTTTCGAATAAGGAATCATCGTGGCACACATCCAACTAACCTTCGCTCAGTTATGTTCAGGCGAACACATTGGTGCTCTTGCAATGTCCGAAGCCGGAGCCGGTTCGAACGTCGTATCAATGAAACTAACCGCGGAAAAAGATGGGGATCACTACGTCCTGAATGGAACCAAATTCTGGATCACGAACGGACCAGACGCTGACGTGTTAGTGGTAAGTTAATCCTGGCCATTGGAGTTATCATATTTCGTCGCTTAGAACCAACACAGTCTACCCACAATGTGGACAAAATGAAGTTAAGACACCAGTTAAGACTTTCTTATTCTAAATACGAGTATCACACCTGATAGTCTGGCGTCGCACAGTGGGGTCTTAGAAAAATCTTAAAATTTCAATATTTTTTGAAAATCACTATTTTCAACTTTTAATGTAGCTTACATTCCATACTTTCTCCCCGTTAAAGCTTTTTTTTTCTTCAAAATACGAATTCGTAATGCAATAGAAACGGCTCCACATGTAGTGTCAACCGGAGATTCTGATTACATAAGATTTTCCGTTTGAAAAATGGGTCTCTGGAGATATTGAAATCTGAATTTTTTGAAAGTTTTTTAATGGCTTCTATCCATCAGGGGACTTCTAAAATTAAACGTCGTTTATGTAAAAAATTTAAACCAATTCCAAACTTGAGTAGCCTTTCCTACCAATTTAATTATATTGGTATGTTTCAATACACTGATGTCATTTTTGTATTGACATAGAGTTTGGATACTAGGGGTTTTCATAGTTCGTTGTTTCATTTTTTTATATATTCGTTTTTAATTGTGATATAAAATTTCTGGTTTTTGTAATTTATAGTTTTATTTATTTCTTCATACATTAATTTTTTTTTAATTTGACAACAAAACTAACTTGGAACATGAGCAGGACGCCTTATAACTCCAAGAAAAGCATAATTAAAAGAGTTTCAACCTTTCGACTAAATATATTACAAACTGTCTCAACCTTATACGAAACATTTATTTTAAATTAGGTAGATGTTTCCTTAGGTTTATTGGTCAAAACTCAGGGAAGGCTTGATTTGCAACACAATGTTTTTATAGGAACTTTTGTATTCAGCATAAAATTTCCTTTACGAAAGTATTTCTAAATAATGCTATTTTGTCCCACTGTGTGTCATCAGAATTTTCGTTAACATGACAACATAGGTAGGTATATGTTCTACCTATTTATTGTGAGGAGGAACTGATACATTGGAATTGAGTTTGATTCAAGTATACCCAATTTAGTATCACTTTAATCAAGGATTCTGTATCAGCTAAACCCTTAAATTCCTAATCAGTGTTCAATGGTCCTAACTATCCTGTTAAGTAAAAAACAAAACTGTTGGTTCTTAACAACGACTTGTTTTTCTCTCTTTCATTTATGAGATGGTGTTTTGATCAATGTAACCACTTTGCTGTGTTGTCATGTTAATATTTCAAGTGGGTACTTGTACCAGTACTAAGAAATAGTAAATCACAATACTTTCAACAAGAAAATTTTATATGAAGAAAAACTCCTATGGTAACACCACCAATCCCACTATTTTTTAAGCTGACATCACATAACCCTCTCGACTTTTCGTTCGGAGCACTAACCAGGAGCTCATGGATGGATACTTCTGGGGAGCCTGGAGTGAGCTAAAAGTAGTAATTTTAGTGAGAATTTTAGTTTTGGAATAAAACAGTTTTTTTGACTTTCCTGAAAAGTAGGAAAATGGGTTGGGCTGTGTGAAGATTTGAGGCAATATCCCTATGACTGAATCACATATTGAAACTGTTTCTCCCTCCAGGTGTACGCCAGGACGAACAAGAACGCCAAAAAGCCGCAACACGGCATTTCGGCCTTCATTGTAGAGAAAAACACTCCAGGATTCAAGATAGCACAAAAACTGGACAAGTTAGGGATGAGAGGATCTAGTACCGGAGAACTCGTTTTTGAAAACTGTCGAATACCAGGTAAGGAAAACCACAAGCCGAACGTTCACGAAAGTTCAAGAAGAGATTGGTACGAAGGTAGTGGTTCTAGAACATAGATGCCATAACAGGAAACACTGCGTATCTGACAACTACTTCAGTATTAATAGTAATTTCATTTCACAGACCAGATTTACCTCAGTGATCTAGAACCACAACACTTATTGGTAGAGATTGATTATTGCTTATCACAGCTTTGTTATTAATCTTACAGCGGAAAACATGTTGGGGGAAGAAAACAGAGGGATTTATGTTTTATTCAAAGGCCTGGACTTGGAGCGACTGGTTTTGAGTGGAGGGCCACTGGGGTGAGTCATGAATAAATCACATTATGTGATAAATTTGGATAAATTGAGGAAATTACCATGACTGAGCGATCTGAAGCTGTCAATAGGCACAGAACTGGCTCAGCAATTTCATGCCAGGTTGCTATAGAAATAGGTTAGCAGGATTGGAGTACTTTATTTTAAAAGTACAGAATCGAATCCAAAAGGCCGAGTATCAAAATTATTCCAATCATCCAATAAATTCTAAGTTATCTTCTTATTGAAATATGATGAATGCTAATTACGTGAATCATTATTATTACAGGATTATGCAGGCGTGCTGTGACGTTGCTTTCGAATACGTTCATGCGAGAAAGCAATTCGAAACACCAATAGGACAATTTCAATTAATGCAGGTATGGAAAACTAAGTGAGTATTGAACTGGGTCTCTAGTGAAATCAACAGAATGCAGACCGTCCCAATCAGGGGCTACACCTCAGGCTATCCCCGACCGAATATCCATCAACCATGAAACATTTGAATATTTCATTCACAAGCTACCAACTTTTCTTCAATCAATTCTGCTATACTTACAGCTTTTCATTTTGTGCTGATCTACTCAATCCGAGAAACGAATTGATTAAACATTGCAAAACTAAAGCACGATGCAACAAGTTAAAATTATCAGGAACTAGAGAGAGTGTGACTGAAGACTGTTACGAGCAGATCAATTTCCTGGTTCAATGGTTGGAGGCGGAAATAACAACCACCAACGATCTTGGATGATTACAGAAAATCTATCGGGCAGATCCCAGGAGATTTGCCTTATACGCCCACTAAATGGAAGAGACTGTAATACCCTTCACTAAATCGCCACAAACCATTTTGTCTCTTCATTTAGAGTGTGCTAGGAACGGGTAAATTAGATAAATCAAACCAGAATCAGTAAGGAATCAAATACGAACGCGATACCCTACTCTACTTACACATTTTCATGACTTAAAATTATGATCTAAATATTGTTCCAGTGCACTGGCTTTCACCTTGACGTTGTCTCCCCCGCCTCCCAAATATCATTACAACATTTTTTTTTTAATATAACGCCAATTTGGGAATGACCCACCCCCCCTTAGCCATATCCATGTTATGCAATTTTATTCGTTTTGGCGTTCCCTTATCTTCATTAGCCTTAAAATTTAACGTTAGGTCGTCACCAACACGAAGAAACCCATCGGATTGAAATGCGTATGTACTTTGCAAGAACTCTGCAAATTCTCTAAAATCTATTGTTTGCCTTCGATTAATCGAACACCGATTATTCAATACCGATTAATCACATCCATTATTAGCTTACCATTAATCATTTGATGTTGCATCCCTAGTAGCAACCCACAGTATCAGTGTACCATTCGAAAGCATTGCAAACTCACTCCTATCTGAAGTGGAAAAACGTCGTCTAGAGCCTCACTATTTGATCATTGGCTTAATCCTCATGAAATAGTATTAAACGCCAAAATGGTCTTTTGTAGGGGAAGCTAGCTGAAATGTACACGTACCTGAACGCCAGCAGGACGTACGTCTATAACGTTGCAAGAGCGTGCGATAAGGGACATAAAAATAGAAAAGACTGCGCAGGGGTGTTGATGTTCTCTGCAGAAGCGGCAACCAAATTGGCGCTAGAGGCCATTCAGTGTCTGGGTAAGGCAAAAACATAACGACAGCCACAGTGCAAAAGCCTTTAAGTATGCACAAAAATGAAAATAAAACGATAAAAACTGTTTTCCAAGAGTAACCAACCTACAGGTTACTTCAAACATCCAATGAGGAGAAATGAAGCACTGTAGCTCGATCTGTCCCTACCAGCGTTTGCACAATGCCCAAATTAACCAGTGAAGCTCAAAACCTTATTTTTGGAAGAAGTTCTACCTACTTACAGGCTTTTGCACTGTGTCAGTGTTTTACACTATGTTTAAGTTTGAATTTATCTCCAGGTGAAACACTTGGAAAATGCTTTAGATCGGTAATAAACTAACTTTGAGGAAAGCAAAAGACTTGCACATGTGCAACCCTTGCAACAAAATAAAAACTGCCTCCATACTGGAATACGCAAGTTATTACGATGAATATACGGAAATGGATTCAAATTGCAGAACATTCAGGTTTCACTCATGTCTTACAGTCACAAGTTGTCAAGCTATTTGTACAATACAATAGAGAGTTCAAGGAGATAAGTCCGATTCGATAGGACCAGCTGTTGAGGGCTTATCCTAGGGCGAGCAAGACCAAATGCGAACCCGATAAGCCCAAACATGCTCAGTTCTAGAGTGACGTTAAGCAACGCCGTATTTTCCGTTTTTTAGACGTTACCAAACGCTTGGATTTTATACTTGACAACTCAGTTCTCAGAAAACTCGACAACTGACACGGGCGGGAGAACCAATCACTGTTATCCACATGTAAGGTTACTTTGCGATATGACCAAACAGATCCTCACGATAAGGAAGCCCTATCTTCAAGACAGATGAGTCCGGGTGACGTAGAAATACGGTTTTATCGAACGTTAAGGCGGTCCTATCGAAGCAGACTAAGTCTCATCTCCTTGGAACTCTCTAAAGGCACTTACAGACTGGAGCTGCGATAAGAGCGAGGCAAGAGAGCGAAGAAAACAAACGCAGGTAGGCATTAAGAAGGAGGCAGAGTGGGGCAGCGAGCAAAGATAAGAGCGAAGAAAATAAGCCAGTTTGTTTTCGTCGCTCTTATTGCTGGTAAATTTGCTTGAAAATTGGGGTTAAAATTCAATTTGACCATCTCTTTAGTAATTTGTGCTGTACTTTAACCATCCGTATATCCATCCGAAAATATTCATAAAACCTGTCGGAATAATAATCATCCATCGTCTAGAAGGATCTCTGCCAACTCTCTGCTCCATTCGCTCTCTTTCCTTGCTCGTATCGCAGCTCCAATCTGTAAGCGCCCTAATACAGTCAAATAACTTGCAGTTGTAAAACTTTACAGGTGGCAATGGCTACATCAACGACTACCCCACTGGACGGCTTCTCAGAGACGCGAAATTGTATGAAATCGGCGCTGGCACAAGTGAAGTGAGGAGGATGGTCATTGGGAGAGCCATCAACGAAGAGTATTTGTCTTGAACGAATTTTTGAAATTATAACTAGTTGTATGATTTGGTGCGTCATAATTACTTGTACCTCCTTAATGACTAAGCGACCTTCTTAAGGGAAACAATGAACCGCTTTAAAAAACTTAATTTATTATACAGCAAAAATGGTACGTTAATTATAACAAAGCAAAAAAAATTTACGCTCAGATGTCTTCGGTTTCTGAGTCGGAATCTTCCTCCATCGCTGCTTTCGCGTCTTTTTCCGCCGCAGCGTGAACACTGGCAGGCACAATTTGGTTGACGCCGTTAGTGTGACTCCCGATCCAACACATTTCCAGTTCGAACTGTTTGTCTTTGAGTTCGTCGTGGACCAAGTAGATGCTGTAGAGCAAACAGGACGAATTAGGAGTTGAGAAATCAACTTGTTGTATTCAAAGAGGCCACAGAGAAAAGAAGAGAAGAAAAGTGTGGTGACACAGATCAGGTGGTAAGGTCTAGGAGTAGAGTGGTGGGGACAGTACCTTTGCTAACGAGAACATGTAACACCATAAGGAATCCACTCAACTGGCCCGCAGTTATAAATGGACTATGGAATCATTCTAAGTTCCTTAACAAAATCAGGGGTCTATCAAAATTGCAAACTAGACATGTTGCTGAGCCACAGATTGAAACTGATCTTCAACAATAAGAAGTTTGCTGGATCAATCAATTTTGGGTTTGAGAAGGCTGGCAGTTTTTCAACTTTCAAGGCCCATGGTATTTTGTGAGTCTCCAGGACTTCAACACGGAAGGCGATTTTGAAGAAGTTCTGTATATCAGCACATGAAGTGGAAGGAACATAATAATATTATGTACATTATACTAAGTCTAGTAGCAAGAATTAGGAAAACATTCCACCTCTTCGTCTTACAGAGAGGCTGGTGTAGCCTTAAGAATCCAAGTATGGTTTTCTACGCTTATGTTTACGGCATATTGATCTATGGTAAACCCATTTGGGGAGGTGCGTACGCGAGTAGTTTTGGTAACCTAAATTTCGTTGTGAATACTGTCTTACGTATAGCCACGAAGTCACACCCGAATAGTGAACCTTCACGAGGATTTTGAAGTATTTTCTCCAAGAATGACGTACCAATGTTTATAGATTGGCTTTATATGTCCATAAGTCCCTCGGCTTAGTCAAGATGAGAGGTGATGTGAGACCTACCAGGTTGAACGCACAAAGTATTTTATCAATAGCATTCCCAAGCAATGACTTCTTATCTATTTTATCTAAGGCAATTAAATATGCTATTTCGGTCCCAGACTTTTTCATTACGCCCTCCTGACATTAAGCTTATCAAAAGATTTTGCCACTTTAAAAAAAAGTGTTTGAGTTTCTAATGCAGCAGTGTATAAATTCCGTTACTGAATTTTTTCCATTGATATGTTCTCCTATTTATATACTTTACGAATCTTTTCCTCCAGGACTTGATTTGATTTTTTGATCATTAATGTAAGTTTTATGTATTATTAATTTGTATGCAACTCCTGATTTCCGGACAATTTCTTTAAATTTTGGAGATCAGAAATTGCCAAATGTTTTTGTTACTTACCTACATAAATTTGTACTCGTGAATAATTTTACGTCAAGTATCCAATCCATTTCTCTCTGTACTATGCGTATTATGTTAATAAATGGCTTAAAAAGAAAAGATTAATACGGGTGCGGGAGGGATGGTGGACGTGGGTTGCTAATCAAGATATTATAAATTATTTACTCACATTCTGGCAGCCTCTTTGACTAACTCCTTGCAGGTCAAGTCCTTCAGCTTCATCTTTTCAATTTCAGTTTTAGCAGCCTGCTTAGCTTTACCGACAGCACAACCGTAATAACCCTGAAATCCAGAGAACTTTATTAGTTTCCCCGAAACAACTAGAGGTGAAATACGCTTGTAGGACGGAGTATCAAGACACGTGGGTTTCAGAGATATCAACTTACGTGGGAAACGCCAGAAGGATCAATCATATACATTTCAGGGCCTTCCCTTTCGCTGTAAGTACTGAGTATGACACTGCATCCGAAAGGACGCACGGCACTGTAGAGCGTGTAGGCGTGGACGTACATCGATACCCTTTCGTTCAAGTATTTGAGCGGAATGGGGTTTTTGTACTGCGACCTGTAGTTGGCCGCTTCAGTTCTCGCAACATCGGCAAGCTGCCTGGCATCCGAATTCAAACCAGCAACAGCCTGTTATGGGGCAATTCAATTGTCAATTATATAATTTTATTTAGTACTTTAGGAGTTCAGAACAGTTGTATGAAATCTGAGAGTCTAATAATAACCCCATGAGTCAGACATTAGTGGAATTTATTTCCACAGTCCGTTTGAGGGCTTGAAGGAAGACATTGAATTCATGTCTTGTGTAGACACGATGTTTGTCGAGTGAACTTACGACAACTAGTATGGGAAATTTAGATGAGCAGCAATAATTGTTAATCTCAAAATGGCGAAAATGTCATGAAAAAAAGTTCTCCTCCTTCCTCAACCATAACAGGAAACTATCGTCATTTTCCTAGTTTCAATTAAATTAGATTCAACCATTAGATTGTGATTTTGTTTTTTAATAACCGTAGTGTACTTGAAATCTTGGAATGCCCATATAAAATTTAGAATGTCCATTAAAATGATCCACTGTATGAAGTGGATCATTCTTCTCTATTTTACTTTTGATGTTGGAAATATTCAAGCATTTCATTGCCTCAATCACAAACTGTGCAGTACATAATGATGTTAAACACATCCGTATTTTGTTTGTTGTTTTGGGATACTCCTCAGCAAGTATCTGAGCTCATCAGGTGTTTACTGATGTTGTGATTATTGTGTACTAATCATTGCGTATGCTTTTACCAGCAACATAAGGTTATTTCATCGAGCATTGAGTAACTGCGCCATTCTTGAATACACTTGAGTAAATGTCTACAAAGGAACTACATTCTTGATTGTTGAATTAGATTTTCAGAGGTAAGTACAGGAGGGGGGGGGTATAGGTACATATAATAATATATTGCGGGTAAGGATGACCAACACTAGTCGTTGGTCATCCTTACCCGCAATCTACTGTTTCCTAGTCACAACAATCTCCACTAATTATAATAATATATTATATTACGAGTATTATGTAATAACATATTATATTATAATATGTTCATGATGTACCAATCTACTTGGAAATATACCTTGTAGAGTTTTTACAACGCGATTTTTACACTAAAGTACACATGCGCACAAGTCCTCCTGAACACTGTGAATTACGAGACATTAAGTTTTCTGAGTCAAAATATTTGGGTGAATACATACACCTGACAGGCAGTTGGTTTTATAAAACTCCCCATTAAAAAAAGTTGATTGAAGTCAATTGCGATGTCTAATTCCGTTATCAGATTAGAGCAGATGAACGGTGAAGAACATCTCAAGTAACACCCCTTTTTTCAATTCTGAGGTTCAGTTGTCCGACCATTTTATTTTTGGAATTGATGGGTAATTTAAAATTCCACTAAAACCCTCTTAGAGTGGCCCGATTCTGCCCATCTACGGACATACCTAGCCTTTCGATGGCGAAGACAGATTTTTTGTGCAAATTTGAACTTTTTATCTCAATTTTACAGAGAGTTATCGTCTGGAATGATAGAGACATAAATATATGAATATTTATACATTTAGGTGTCTTATGATTCTAGGGGTCTTTTGGCAGTGAATTCAGGATGGTCTGGAACGGAATTTGGTATGATCATTTTTCGGAAATTCAGGAAGTTTTAAATATTTTGGACCAAGAACAATAGCTTCCTTTTCTTTGAAAATTCGGTAAAAAACAAAGCTCAAATAGGTAGGTAAGTAGCTTTTGGGAAAAATAGAAACTGAATGATTCTCCCAAAGGGTTTATAGACGAATGAACGACAACACTTGCCATTAGGTATTTTGGGATAGGTATATATTATATTACGAGTATTATGTAATATAATATGTTCATGATGTACCTACTTGGAAATATACCTTGTAAAGTAACTCAAAAAATTGAACGAGGCAGAGTACCAGAGTAGTTCAGTTTTCTACCACTATGGTGCCTCTTCTTCTTCCTAGTCATCTAACTTCCCATATTAATTAACAATTAAGCTCGGAGGTCTCATTGGATCTATAGTAGGTAACAGAAGGCCCTGGGGGTCAAAATTTGAAACGAACCGAATATGATGGAAAAGAGGAAAAATGAGCTACTTTATATATTTACCTACCATACCTATTCTACTGTAGGCAATGAATTCTAAACATTACATTGTATGCTGGTACCGGATAGATTCAGGAAACCTTAAGAACTACGTCAGTTTACCCATGACATGAATGATAGTTTTACCATTCCGATGTGTGTATCGATGGAGAAAATCCTCTTGTTAGCGCCAGGCTCGTACAGTTTGGACGTAACCAATTTCTCTACAGCCAGCACAACTCCATCTTTCCCTCGGAGACCAATCACAGTTCTGTAAATTGCACAGTTCCAATATTAAATGAAATGATGTCCTGAATGAGCATTTAAAAAACAAAACAATTTAAACAGTAAGTTTCTGATGAGACGAAGCGCAAAATCAAAGTACGTTTGAATTCCCAAACTTACCCGCTGTTCTCAATGGCCTTTTGGGCATATTCGACCTGGAAAACTCGGCCGTCTGGAGAGAACTGGGAGGCTGACAGATCATACTATGGACAAAATTAATTAATGTTACTGTTGTAATTTAGTTCAGGTGTTCAATCCTGGAGGGGATTGGCACGGTTGCATCTTTGGTAGTAATGTGATCCTATGCTTCTTGGAGTGTACCACTCTGGATAGTCCGTTTCAAGTGAAACATGGGTAAGACTTGAGGGTTCGGTATCACAGTTTGTCTCTCACCAGAGAAGGAACTTGTGCACCAAGGAAGCAAGTACCACGGGGGTATCCAATTTCCAGTACATTCTATAAACAGCATTTTCAATGGAGCTATTTTTTTGCTGAACGAAGAAGATGTACAACAAGCTATTGACGAACGATCAGAAAAGAGCGGCGATTCTGCTGAAGCACAAGAAGTTGTAGTTGACGTTGAAAAGCTGCCTCAAGCCAACTTCGAGCCTCAACCAGCCGAATAGTTTGGCATCTGAATGCTTTCCGAACAGACTTTTTGTTACGACCGGTAATACGGCTATGCCGTCTCTAGGCCTAAAACTTGGACTAACTAAGATTAAAACGAAAGAGTTTGCAATTGTGGTTTATCAAGTTCCTTGCGAAAAACTAATGGTGTAAAAAAATTATCTAGCATGTTTTAACGTTGTAGACTGTTTTTTCAAAAGCTGTTCACAATAATTATAATGTAAAAACAGGTGGTTTGAAAAAAGTTGTTTAAAGGGATGTTTTGAGTTACAATTTTAAACAAATAACGATGTTCTTAGTTGCTTCCTGCTTTGCGACTTTTTTTTCTTAAAAAGACGAGTAGGTAGGTAGAACATAGGATTAGCACACAGCCATGGTACAAAGGCGTCATAATGAATCATTATTGACCACCGAAAAATAGTAATTATTAATAATGAAATACAAAAAAAAAATCATTTAAACCAAAAACTATTTTCCGAAACAAGTATTCGAAAGGCGACTGTGGTCATACTTGAGGCGAATGTCACTATCACTTGTCAGCAAAGTAACTGCAAAAGGGCGGACGTTACGAGATAATCCACCTTTTCAATCAAAACTCGACTTGTATTAGTGATAGAACTAATCCAAAAGATGCATAAGATGCATAAAATTAGTACAAATCTAGGGTAACTAAGTCAAGCTGGGTGGTACGATTTCCCGAAACTAGATTTTGCTACATTCGCCTTTCTACTAGCGAAGGCATGTTATATTGAACGTAAGCCCTCCACAACATTAGCGTTCATTTTTTTTCTCACTCAAATAGCAATCTGGATGCAACCATAACATCCTTCATCAATACAGTGGGAAAATCACAAAAAGGTCGGTAAGTACGTAGATCGCATCTTGAAAAGCATCTACCTACGAAAAAATTGAAGAAACCGAAATTTTAATCCAACTAGCCGACAAATATGTAACACGAAAAATTGGGGATTAATCAGTAATGTATCTGCAGATTAGCAAAGCCTGTCGTAACTAGGCAATACGTAATATACAATTGAGCCTGAGATGTTTGAAAAAAGAATTATCTTAAATCGACAAGTGACCCAAGCACCTCTCTCCGTGAGCCCCAGGGCGCTTACCATGACAAATCTACTTCTACTTCCGCCCAATAATTCCAATTTCAGGACCAACTTCGATTTTCAAGGCAATAGAACTTCAAATAGGCAATGGATTTTATGAACATGAAATAAAGCCTGAACATGATGTGCCGTGTCATGAAGAGAGGCATAAATGCTAAGGCCACCACAACGGTGAAAATCGAACCATAAGTGTAATTACTTACCCCTGTACCAATAGAACTCATTGTTTATCCGATAAATAGAACAATATTCAAACAATCAGCTATTGCAAATTGAACTGTAAAAGAGAATTACTACTACAAAACCAGAATGATCAGCGAAACCGCTAGACGCAAGAAATTTGGCCCTCACTACCTTCCCAGTGGGGTTATCTTGACGTGACTCATCATTTCACGAAGAAGGTTCTGAAACAGGGACACTTTTTGCTGTTATCCTGACATTCCACCGCCTTCTTGTTCGCGCGGCTTGGCGGTTATTCGAATTTTGGAGATGCGTTCTGATAAGTAATCAAGTCTGCTCATGAATCTTCTGTGGGTTATATCGCGGTAACGTTTTGACCATCGTCATGGAAGAAGACTCCCTTCTTCCATGGACCATCGTTGGCTAGTTCGTAATTTTGAAGTGTCCAAAGAAAACGGGTGGATAAGCTGTTTGATCATTCAAGTCGCTATGATTATGCACATCGTTCTCTCATACTTCGTAGCAATAAGTTGGATAACTCTTCTATGCTGAAGTGATATTGTACTCCAGATGTAGGGGACATTTCTTGGTGTAAGTTCCTGAGTTTATTTTTCGAGTTTAATATTTTGACTCAATCTTGTCTCTCTTATTACGATTAGTCTCATTACCTCATGAATCATAAAATACCAACCAGGACAACAAGCAAATAAAAGTTCAACTTTCAGTGATAAAACATAAAAAGCATTGACCAACGGATTTTCACAATATCGGAGCTATGCAAGGAACTGGTGTGGCAGTAAAGAAGAAACAGCACTACATGGTTTCGAATCTCAGTATCTTCCAACTCTCCGGGAAAGAAGTGCTGTTCACAAAGATCAGCAACTTGTTCAAATTTTGTTTGATGGTCCATGATTTAATTTGAGTTAATCCTAGAAATTGAACTGATCAATGCACTAGAATGAAATTTAATTTGCCTTACCACACGGAACTTGCTATTAACTTCTCTTATAACAATCACGGTATATCAATTTCGATTGTTCATCAGGTGTCATGCGTGGTATCGTTCCTGCTGGTTTTTCACGCTGATATTCGCTCGGAGCACTACCAGTCGTTTTTCGTCCACGCTGGCGTTTCTGCGTCACTCGTCCCTTCCATATTCAGAGTCTCCCTGATGTACTTAGGATTGAGTCCCTCAACCGAATTTATCGTGAGTACACAAAACAATTCAAAGTCCCAGTTTTAACACTGGGATGTGAACAGATTGTGTTTACATTTTATTCCCAATTCGGGCGTATTTCTATCTGCTCTGGTTGCCGCTAGAGAGCAGATTTGGGCTTTTTCATTGTGGGAAACAAGGGGAGCAAGATAGAGCATTTTGTTTATTTTCAATTTCATTCTTCCTTCCAAAGAAAGATCAGTGTAAAGAATGTGCAGCGTTTCAGAATAAGACCGAAGAACAAGCTGCAGTCGACACACACAAGACGGCCTAGTTGATGACGTTTCAACCGAAAACAATTCTTGTTCAAAACTACCTAGATGGTACACATTGTTTTTAAAGAGATCTTTTGTCTTCATTTTCAATTAGATTTCTATGATAAACAAATATCCAACGTATTGATCGGAGTGACAATGGTGTTTTTACTCGTGACAAAAGACTGACTACTGCTGACATAGGTACCTATACATATATGTGCGAAGCATAATGTTGATTTTGATGATATTTGATAATATCATGGCTAGTACTGTAAACGATTGTGATTTTACTTCTTGCTTAGATAGAAGTAGCAAACATAACCTGCTGTGACTACCTTTTTTAAAATTATTATTACAGATCCCTCTTATGAATAAAAATAATACACTCTGCCTCTATTTTTCATTATTTATTATCGTGAGAGAAAATGATCCATTCCCCTTTCTGCAGGATTCTGAAAGTGCTGCGCTCCATCTTCTTCAAAGAGTAGATATTTAATGAAATTTTTTTTTTTTTAAAGTTCATTTTTTGGGGAAAACAATAATTGAATTATTCAAACAGACTAGATTTTGAAAGCAGCTTACTTTTCTCACCAAATGCAAAAACAACGAAGGATCTATCGAGTGTAGAAGAGTCAGAACAGCGTTTTGAAGGAGGCCACAACCATTAACGCGTTGTGTCCCTTGTATTCTCGCAGTGCGATGTGATGCAATAAAGAAAGGACTGACAGTGGTTTCATACTAGTTTTTTGTTTTGTTAGAAGTTAATTCCCCTTGTCTTGTTTCAGGACTTCACTGTGCTGCTGATCATGATTGTCCACCTGACAGTCGCTTGCATTGTTGTAATTCTCATCGTCGTGGAACTGGTTCCTGTACAAGCACCTCTCCAGGTCTGTTAAGCGCCAATTATTGTTTAACACATCCAGTTTTGTTCCGTGTCTCCTGCTGGGGACTCCTTGAAAATAATTTGTTGATTATGATCTCAAGATAAGCCTCATTGCTGCTGGAGCCTCCATTTTTGTGAGCAACTTGTTCTGCATAGCGGAGGTCTTAGGGCTCATTATGGCGGCTACCAAACTCCTTCGGCGGAGATTCTCCCCATGGCCTCTAGAGGAATCATATGAAGAGAACAAGGATCAACATTCAGCTGTTCACTGATTACAGTTTCGCTTTACAAAAATTGATTTATTTCGTCATTTTACTGTGTTGAAATCTCTCTAATGTGAAGAGATGTCCTTATAGCACACTCCGAACTTGGCTTACAGATGCTTCTAGGTCTCGTGGAAGAAAATATTAAGAATATTGGGCTCAGAATAAATTTTTTCCAAGTTTATAGGAGCTCTCGTGCACAAAAACGTTTGGCTCATAATTTTCATAGCTTTGTTACCCATTAGGTACATACTACCACTTCCCTATAATTGGACATCTTTTCAAATTTCACCTGTGAGTGATTTGAGGGGAGCTGATAGTCCTATAGCATTTATAATAATTATCTTTCGATTGTAAATTTTACAATCGGATACTTAGGATACAAAGCTTGGAGTTACGAGATAAGGGACGCCCTATTGTTTTTGATTGTTCGGGGAGTAGATAACTCAACCAATGAAGAGATTCTATAATAATACGATTATAACTGGCAAAATTGCTGCAAATTCTGCCACGACGATGTATGATTTTCTGGATACGCAGGTCAACCAATTTAACTCTCTTTAACCAATTTAAAACCCGTCCCTTGGTCTTCGTTTTTCGTCATGCACATCAGTTCTCTCGTTTTTGAATTCCCTACACCATTTGGCTACGTTATTGCGGTTCATTACCTCTTCTCCATAAACAGAAACAAGCTGGCGATGAATTTCTGCTGGTTTTTCACCTTTAGCAAAAAGAAAACGAATCACAAACGAAGCAAACTAACGGTCGCACCTCTTGTTTTGTTCAGAATGATCCCACCCATAACGCAGGGGTTCCACATTTGAAAACAAACATTTTCCTGCTGCGCAAAATATTCACCGAGAGGATGTTTCAATTTTAGCTCCAGAGCGAGTCAGTTTTGAATGGGAGTCGTTTGACCTTGATAAGGCGCAACGGAACTCTGTCCGGAGGGGGGCGGTTTTGAATGACGGCGAATTTAATGGTGAAGGGGTTTCCAACTATGGGAAGCGCGGGACGAGTCGTGGGGTAATGGGGAAGGTTTGGAAAACGAGGTAGGGGTAGCTACCGGGGGCGGCTGAAGGGGGCGGTGGCCGCGGCGTGGCGGGTCTCAACGACCTGCCTCCTTTTAGTTCCTCTTGTGACATGAAACACACAGCTACTCCCCCTGACGAATTCCCGGAGATATGCCACAACATGACCGTATCAAAGGTAAATAGGATTGGGTAGACTGCATAGGTATGTAGGTACACGTATCACCCAACTATTCGTGAGGCTAACTATACCTGTTCACAAGGATTTCTGAAACTCTACCTACTTTCCACTGAGACGAACCATCCTGCATGAAAATAAATTCAAAGTTCCTGACATTCGATGACGATAAAAAGGTACCAGTCATGCAGCATGGGTATCAGTCATGCAGCATGGACGTCGATGTTTTTTTTTTTTAAATTTTTTTTAACGGCAAACATCGATGTTTTTTCAGTAAATACCTTACCTGCTGTGTGCCTAAGCACAATTGTTTTGGTACTTTTTGTTCTTATTTAAAAAAATTAAACATGAAAAATGTACTATAATTTACGTAGGAAAAGAAAAACATGGATTGAGAGACAACTTACCAAATACAAAATGCCAAGACGTATTGTTGAATATTTTTCGTGTGTGGAGTTCAAATATAGATGAAGCTCATGAGGGATTGACGCGTGTGAAATTCGTTTCTTTCTCTGCCACTTTTCGGTAACCGTTAACGTTGCATGAAACGTCGGTAGGTTTGTAATCATGGATATTATGGAAGAAAGGAAAAATAATCGGAAGGAAAACATCGATGTGTGAAAAACATTGATGTTTAAAGAAAAACAAAAACGAATGTTTTCAAACATCGAGTATCCGATACCCACCCCTACTAAAAACCAGCGAATTTCTAAAAAAAACTCTTCTAGGTACACGCAAAAACTGTGTACATTTTTTTTCAGCTGTCTCCACAGGCGCTTAACATAATGAAGGGCTTTCACACGGTTTCCCCTTTATAGGCTCTATTGGAAATAATGAGTCCAGTTCCACTCATGCAGCATGGCTATAAGAGCGAATTTTCGAAGAAATAACTGGTTTTATGTAAAATGTGGTGTTGAATTATCTGTGGTGTTAAATATGGGCAATCTTGAAGTATGAAGCTATCAAGTTAATTCGGTATGCATCAGATCTGTGCCCTTTGACTGAAGATAAATTATTATTGTATCCAAAATTTTTAAACCTTCCCAACGGTGTCCAACCGCGCCCTTTGACTCCAAAACCACTAGTTGGGGCAAGCCCCTACATCTCGCACTACTTGTCTCCTTAGCTCAACTGGAAATTTCTTGAACTGTTCACAACGAAACATGAAGTGATCAGATCCCTTAAGTAGAAACGCTATTTAAAGTCTTAAGACAAATTCGTTACTTATTTGTGGAATCAACAAACCAAATCACGATTTTTCACTCAAAAAAGCTCAACTATGTCAAACTTCTGGTCGCACAGTCCACGAACTCATCCTTTCGTGTTGATTAGTGTTTGATTTTTGGAAATTCAAAATGCGTAAAATTGATTTGCATAGTTATACCGAGTTTTCATACAATAATAACAGACATGTAAAGTAAAATGGGAGAGTGTTCTATCTCTCTAGCCCTCTAACGTGTGGTGGGAAAGTCTGGTATTGCAGACGAGAAAGTTGACCTAGGGTTTATATGTGCTTGTACAGATAGAATACATCCATTTATATTTCAGAGGAAAGTGGTCAGCGGTTCAAAAGCGCGCCATCCTCCCCGACGATCACATGTACTCGTATTTACATAGAAATGGAAAAAGCTGATCGACTTGATGACCACATGACTCGTGCATTTTAAGCTCAAGTTAAAATCCTATCAAGTGAGAATTGTTATGTATAATTATATTTTTATTTTTTTAACGAAGGAAACAGAGGACAAATCTTGAAAAAGACTTGAGCTTTGAAACCCTCCACACTTGGCAGATGTGTGAGGTACCGTTCATTAAAAGCCCACTAACCCTTATTCTCTTGACCTTATCCACCCCGGAATCACTTGTTCAGCATTACTTCGGAGTGGGTTCGATCCCGCGCTCTGCTGATGTGTTCTCGCGGCCTCCAGTTTATCTTCACCTGAAGAACGGCTCATCCAGCTTTGTTGTCTTGATGAGACTATTCTGACTATGAACGAGACACTTCTGTCCCAAGTTTCCTGGCTGGAGGTCATCTTTCCGATCACGTTGTTTGGTGTGATTTCAACCTTTTCTTCCAGAATCTCCCTTTGATCCATCTGGCGCAGTGGAAAAACGTATGCTCTACGTGTCTGCTAGCGTCCTTCTGTCTAATTAGGCCTGGAAGTTTCCATGGCCCAACAGGAACATTGTATCGTAGAAATCCTCCTGTCAAGCTATGGGCGTTTTGTACTATCGTGGAACGTGAACCTACTTAAAAGCTTCATTCGGTATGTCCCTCGCCTCTTCTTTAGGTCGACTCGAGCATGCTTCCTACATAGAAGCGGTGCGTATTTCTGTTGGCATGTTGTGGAGTTTGTGGGACCCAATTGACCACCTCATACCTACAAAGTACGTACATTTTGCTGCTTTTGTGCGGCAGAGAGTCGAGAATACGGACTGTCGGTTTGCAGTATGCTATGCAGAGGGATTGAAAATCTAGGATCCCAAGTACTGATATAAGTGTTATTCAAATGAACTCAACCAAAGAAACCACTGAACGTATTAAACAAAAAATAACTTATTAAACTTATGAACATATTAAACAAATTTTGTAACATCGTATTGAGGAAGAAGCCTTTGGGTTGGATTATGAAAGTTATTCAGAATTTATATTGTGGTGGGGTGTTTGTTACTTATTGAATTGTGCTGTTTTTCAGTGTCAATTCAAATATCTGTCAGGGTTTCATAGTGTGCAAATGTCTTGACCTGTAATCCGCTGTAAGGGCTTCTGTAAGATTTCAATCTGCCTTTGTTGTAGAATAGGAAATAAATTTTTGGTCGGTAAGTTATATTCAATTTTACGGAATTTCAATCAGATAGTAAAGTAGAAGCTGCTAATTGTCCACAACGGTTTATAATCTCCTATCCAGATCACCCATCAGTCAAGAACTCTGTTCTGTGTACAAGAACTTTCCTGCTCCCTGTCATTACTAATCCGATGAAGTGAATGTGAAAATAAACTAGATATTCGAAAAGTGGACTCGTTCGAAAAGTTTCGGTACTTGAGCAGTCTCACGTCACAATCGACCGCATTCATATGAACTATAAAAACGTATGAGAGATGCTGAAAATTATCATCTTAGTTTCAAGAAATATAATGAACTGATTGAAAATGAGTAGTGAGTTATAAGATATTGTGAGTGTGTTGGAGAGATTAAACTTTTAATTTAAGATCAATTGTATATGTAGGTAAGGCGGGAATTAAGAGCCGAATTTGAGTTTTCGCAATCATCTAGGAGGTCCTCTAAACTTTTTAGTGAGTTTTATGATTCGATCGGCTTCACGAACGCCGCTCTGGCGGGCACCTTGGACAGTTGAGAAGAGGCCAGGAGCCGTCGCCTCGCCGGCAAACAAGAGGATTGGGGGTCCACCTTTGCAGGGATCATTGGCAGGGCTTCCAAGGTCGCACTGTTGGTGGACTGTAGATTCAACACCCATGTAAGTGCCAGCACCCTGGAAGAATCGATCGCTCGACCATTTGGATCTGGTTACATTTATGGGGTATGGTAGAGAAGAGTCGCCAGTGAACTTTCTCATTGTGTTGGTGAACTCTTCAGCTATATCATCTTCAGAGCAGGACTCCATCATGGCTGCCTGGTGACCGGCAACAGTGGTCATCAGCATGTTGCGGGATCCTGGCATTTCCTCCACGATCGACATCCCCGTTGTCCAGGATTGTTCGGTGTCCAGCTCGTCTCCTGTCCACGCCAGAAGCATCATTCCTTCCCCAGGTGCCCAAAACGCTCGTGAATACTCCACAATAAGCCTATTCAAATGACCATAGCCTAGTTTCTCAATCGCTTCTTGCTTCTCCAGAGGCAATGCTGGTTTAAACATTTCATCCATCGAACTTTTTAGCACACCAAGAGGCACGGTGACCAGAACATAATCCGCGGGGTAATCCACATCTCCCACTGTCTTCACTACTGCTCTCGGTGAGCCCTTGTCCCACAAGACTGACTTTACTTCTTGGCAGTACTTGATGGCGCCTTTCGGAATGTCCCTCAAGATCGGTCCTAGGACACCAACGAACCCCAAAGGCACTCTTACAGGATCCCCTGGAGATTTGAGGAAACTCCCAAAATTATCTGCGGACATCAGGCACAGCTCCTCTCCCCATCGTGTCTTTATAGTGTTGGTCAACCCAGACAATATTCTCGAAGTGTCATACCTTACTGATTCATCCACTGTAGAAACCACTTCTTTCACTTTTTTGTTCATAAAGTTTTTCAAAGTCCCATGTCCTTTTTCTGTATCTATACTGAACAGAGAGAAAGCGTCGTTTTTTATTTTGTTGAAGAGTGTATAGCCGGTTCCTGACACTGTGCTATCAATAGCACGCCCGTCGCTTGTGAGTACCAAGAGCTTGGACCCCATGTTATTCCTTACTGGCAGTGGTCTCTTCAGTAGGCCCTCCACAGCAGCCAAAGTGAAAATTGGGTTAGCTGAGCTTCCTCCTGAAATCCACTGCGCCCCAAGTTCACCCACTACATCTCCAAACCAACAGGAATGAATCCGCCCTCCAGGTCTGCAACAGAATATTACACATTCACGTAGATGTAGTTATGGGATATCTTCAGCAGCTCCGCGTTACCCTTATTGAGAAAAAGAGCTACCTATGGGATAACTGTGGCTACTATCGACCTTCTCAGCTATCTATCGACGTTATCATGATAAAACTTAGTAAATCTTAAGTATTGCTATTTAAATGGGATTTCTTTGCCACATTACCTACTGCTTACATTACCACTTTTGCTTAGTTTCACAACAACATACTTACTTGGGTACTTACTTAAAATAATGCAGTTTTACTTTTCTGTGAGTTTCTACTCTACTCGTCTTTAAAACTCGAAAATTGTTTACCAAAATCCGATGTTCTGTACAATTTTTATATATATTTATGTAGGTATGTGTCCTTCCCGGCGTTAGCTCTCGATCCAATTGAGATGAATGTTAAAATTTGCACAAAAAATCTGTTTTGGCAATCGAAAGGCTAAGTTCGTAGATGGGCAGAATCGGGCCACTCTAAGGGGGTTTCGGGGAGTTTTAGGGGGGAGGGGAGGGATTATTTCAAAAATGCCAAAAATAAATACTCTAAAAAGTGACACCTCATTGTAAAGTTTTCTTTACACTGAACACGATGATGAAGTCAGAATTGCGATATCTTATTCCGTTCTCAAACTTGAGCTCTTTGAAGATGAAGAAATGTGGTTGTTACTTGAGATGCTCTCCACCTTTCATCCCCCCCCTCCCCAACTCCCGTGGTACAGGTTTTGGGATGGGAGCTATCCAGAATGCTGGTTGCTCCACTGTCCCCAGATGCGCGACCTGTCACAGGCCAGGAGTCAGGGAATTGGCCCCTACCGCTCTACCCCTGACTAGATATATGCGCAAGGTGTCAGAAGAGAGAAACGCAACAGCGACCAGGTCGCCAGCGTACTTCGGTACCCATTAGATTCGGCCCATTCAGCAATGTGTTTCAGTGTGACACACAAGACGACTCATCCAGGAGTCCCAATCTGCCGGCACAGTTCCTACTCCAGGTCGAAACCTGCTGAGACCTCCCCATTCTGTTCAATGTGAAGGATTAGATAGGGAAAAATGGAAAATTTGCTTCCTTGAACACACCCATGCATACAAAGACGGATACGCCCCACATTTGTACCAGTACACACATTCACATTCACTGACTATTATCACCTACGCTTCTCGGCCTCTTGGCTAATTTTCGGTTATGATAATTACATGTACCTCTCAGTTCCTTCGAGAACCACAAAGTTGGTAAGGCCGCAGTAAGTGAGTCTCTGGGCAGCGGAGAGGCCGGACATTCCTGCTCCTATGATGACAACCCTAGGCTGAGGGCTACTCGGGTCGAGGAAGCAAGAGTCGCTCGGACATACTGGCAGACTGGTGCACCCTTTAAAAGCGTCTTTCTTATCCCACAGAGCCGCGTCAGTCCTGTGGCAAATTGAGCTCAATAACAGATACATCGTATTATGATGATTGCTAGGAACGGAATTTCCTCTAGAGGTGATCGATATGGTACAGTCTCAGAGTCTGCATACTCCAAAATTTGAAACCAACAACTTTTAAACAATCAAATCTTCTCATTTAAAGATTCAATTCAAGATTGTTAATATTCTAATACAACAATCTTGCCCGAATCGGTTGTAAAACTGGAATCACTCTCTGAGCCCTGATGGTCTATCCTTGTTGATATCCACATTGAATATAAACTCCCCATTACAGAAGATCGTCAATAATCCGGGCGTCAAAAATTCAGCCGTCGATAATACAGATTTACGTCCGAAAAAAATTTATGACTTTTTTAAGAGCCCTGACAATGTATAGAGTTTGTAATATTCTTTGACTTCGTACTGTACAGTTTTTTTTACTGTTTTTAGGTAGCTGTTTTAAAATAAACAACAATTTTTGGAATACTACATTTAACTACTCAACTTTCTGGTATTTACCTGAATGATGCATTGAGAGTTTTGAGTAGATAAAAGCCACCTAGCTTAAAAATTCGACATTTACCTGAAAAAGAGGGAAAACATTTGTATATTGATTAAATGGATTAGGTATTGGACAGTAACACGAGTAATGGGAGCTTTGTACAGTATGGCCGAACACGAGTAAACTCAATAAAAATGTTTAGTTATTCAGTTACGCACACACCGAAATGGATCAAACCCCCTCTTTGCAATCCTTGTTAATGTTTAGTACAGACTAAATGCATTCCTATTAATTCACCTCTTGAACTTGAAATATTCTATTCCACGACCCAGCATAATTCAACATATTTGAGTTGGTACTCACATTTCGTTACACTGTGATTCATCATGAATATTCAATGTTGATTGCTAAATGTTGATAGTACATGGCTCGCAAAGCTCACAGATTAAATAGAACTATCGACGCAAATCAGTAAAATTAGTTGATGGTATCACATTTGACTACTCGGAATTTCCGCTGAAACTTTCTATTTGGCTTATGGTATTACCACCGTTACCGAACTATGTTGTAAAACTAGTTGCATACTGTAATCAGTTCGTTGAACTTGAGGCACCCAAATCACTTTCGACATTTGATCGATCTGAGCTTCGATTTGAGGGGGGGTTGGGGGTTGTTATGAGGTGAGAATTGTTCAAGCTCATTGTTCTGATTGAGTTCCAGTACTTTTATTCTTGTTCCATGGACCTACGCTTTGTGTTTGACTGACAAAGTGAATTCTTTCTACTGCATAATATATATAATAATATATGATATATTGTAGAGCGTTTAGGTGGGATCACTGACAATAACTGAATTCCTACCCAACTTATTTTTTATTTATTTATTTTTTTAAGCGATTTTGCATGTTTTAGATAAAACACTTTTCGCACGCCAAAAACGTCTATATTCTGATTCAGCCTTAGTATGGACCTATTGAGCAACCCCTCGAAATTCGGGTGGGAGGTGTCACTACCTCGAAAATCGAGATATTCGAGATATATCTCGATGGCCCCAAACTTTTCGGCAACATACTATGTTGCCGAAAAGTTTGGGGCCATTGGGCAATAATGGTGGGCTACGCCCAGTCAACTACTGTAATATTGCCAATGTTTGGCACGGGCCACCCACCAGTAGCACCTCATGTTGTTTCATGTAAAATTTGACGTTATGAATTTGAAGTGGGTATTGAAATATGGGTATAGTCTCCATCGAAAGCATACAGTTTTATGTAAAATCAGACCTATGGCTGGAAAGCTATATACCTAATCTTATAATATAGTCATTTAGTGTCTGAATGGCATAACTTTCACTTGCACTCTGTTGAGGTAGTCGTACATGTGCGACGACACTTGATGGGTTACTTCATACTAAATGACTTCGCACTGTAAATAGTTCAATCAACATTGAGTAATCGCGCTTCTACGCTCAATGCGAATCTGCTTTTATTGATTTATTTATTTTTAATATTTGCCACAGTCCAGTGCTTTTGACGTCATAACTTACGCAAATTCAAAAATATTAAATCAGCTAAACGTGCTCCCGATGTTTATGGCTAACTTGGGTCGAATTAACCGGACGAATTAGGCAGTGGGTGCCACAACTAAAATTGTGAATGCTGAAGGCTACACCAATTAAGAAAGAGGTCGCAAAGGCAACATCAGCTACCGCCTCATTGAGATTTATGAGGCTCCTCAAGTCTTATAGGGGACGACTTATCACAGGCAGGATCTCATCCGACTCCTCCCATATTTGCATAACTACAGCTAACGAACATTTTCTGAGTGTTGAGAATGATAATTGGATGAGTTTTGGGTGATTGAGAGCCTTGCTATTCGGAATGGAGAGAAAAGCATCGGAGAAGTCTTGATCAACCCTCTAATAATCTGTAGTAGGCTGCTTAATTTTAAATACCAATTTACTTTAAATAGATTGGTCTGATCTGAAATGTATTGGCAATTTTACCGAACCAATGGTAATTCAGAAACTCGATAGTTGAGGTACTTAGGTACTTATTAAGGTAAAGGTGTGAAAATATTGTGAGTCCCTAATAGATGAGACCGCCCCGACATAGTGCTTAGGGCGACCACAAAGGATGCTTAGCAGTTTACCTAGGTAGGATTTGTACGCAATCCTACTGACATACCAGAACTGGATGGCAGTTTCTGAATAGCATAACTTCCTTATGTCGAAACGCAATAAAACATGAAGTACCTACTCGAAATACCTGTATATTAAAAAAAAAGTAATTTCATCCAGTTTTACATCCTAAGCCGCTCCCTATAGTCTACACATTATGTGAACCGAATTAGGGTGTTTATCATCCCCCCACCAACATGTCGACCGGTATGTTGGCCAGGGCTTCTAGATTCGGGGCTTCACGACCTTGGCACTCGCTAAAGGCCTTTGGTGCGCGATTTCCTCAGTGGGATTATTGGGCCGTGGTTTTTTGAAGATGACGGACGGTTGGTTACTGTCAATTCAGACCATTATGTCATCGTGCTTGGGGAGTGGTGATGAACTATAGTAATCAAATTTGGGTAAACTAGTACCTCCTCATTCCCTCCACCCCACCCATTTTTGCTGATAGAAACAACGAAGAGAAACTCTAATCTCCTGAGGATATGTAAATATATTATAAATATGTGTATCTTGTACTCTGATGAAACTAGATACGAACCCATATTCCAGTAATGACACATCAAGACTTGCTGAATACCCTTCTTTGTGAAGCTCTTTGTTCACCTTCCACACCCGACTGATACACTGCCTACTGGAAAAAGTCACCGCTTGGTCCACAGACTGCACCGGCAATGCGAGTTTTGACTGCCCAAGATAGCGGAGCGCGAGGTCTGCATAAGATTAAGGGTAAAAAGCACTTCTCTGTCCCTCCAACCGATATGCTGCAACAGCAGATCTGTAGGAAATGTCACCTCGAATAGGATGACCATATAAGATAACAATATATTCTTATGCAAGTTTCTGGGTGATCTTCCCTCGAGGAGGGAATATTGACTGGACCAAGGCTACAGGCCAAGTCAACCTCAGAAGGCCCAGTATCCAGGGTTACACCCGAACTGGAGAACCTCTATTTGCTCCCTTTGGGCAGTGGAAAAATGCAGTCGACCCTATCCTGTCACGAAGGGCTACAGCAATCTCATAAACAATTCTGAAAGGGAAGAAAACAGAAAGGAACGAAATTAGGGGACGTACGGTTCCAACAGGAAGGAGATCCGCTCACACTGCTAGGGTGTCGATGGCTTTGTTGAGGGACCACTTCCCGCAGCTTTAGTGGGGTAATTTAAAGTCCCAGGTTCTCAACAACCGTCAAGCCCTGTAGTCCAACATTCGTGTTGAAGTGGCCAACATACCGGTCCACATGTTGGAGAGGTTGATCACAAACACCCGAATAAGGCTCACCCAGTGTGTCGAGAATTGGGGGAGGCACATGGCCGATATGATTTTCAAGACCTTATGATGTAAAACTGTATGAAATTACTTATAAAAAATTCTACAGGTATCTAGAGTACTCCATGTGTTATTGCGTTTCGAAATAAGGAAGTTGTGCTGACCCATCCTGTACATGAACTTTGCAGAAGATGATATGTATTCACAATCTGCTTCGTCTGGTAGGTAGGATACGGTGCTGTATCAGCAGAGGACTCAATCTGTACCGTACTTTTGTAAAGTAGACTTGGTTGTTTATATACGGCGCCTTAATTTGATCTGGTGTGACATAAAGCCACCTAAAACATTGTACGGGCTTGTAACAGAGATTCTTGGCGATAACAACGGAATCGTAGTAAACATCTGAGACATCAGCCTCGTTGGCGGCCGTCCTACTACTCTTCCTCGTCTACCGAAAACATTTAGGTTGGATTCTGCATTGTTTTTTCCCACGCTTCTGTCGGATCTTAAGGGCTTGGGAGGGGGATGTTACATTCTATTATAAGGCCCAACTGCCCCCTGCTTCGGTGGCCACATGCGCGTAAATGGGTTGGCTGAGGCCTGGTCTTCCCAGAAATACACTGTAACGCCGCGAAGAACGCGAAAAGCCAACGTTCAGGGAATTGCCGGAAGAACGAAACCGCGTGGTGAGGAGTGGACAGTGAGACGTTTACAATACTACAGTCGTCCTTTCCGGCAGCCAACACGAGTGAATATCAAAGTTTGACGTTACTTCTCCCAACGGGTGAGTTGTCCTCAATTACTACAACCACGTGGTCCCTAAAAAAACGACCCCCAACAGAGCAATAATAAGAGCAGTATCAAAAACTTCAAATAATTTCAATACAGCAATGTCAGCATAACCATCGATACTGTCATAAGTGTAATTGGGCTTGCCCGTATATAAATAAATAAATAACAAGAGAACGTTAAAAGGCTAAACGACTCTTCCTCTTTGTTCTGGCGTTGTTTTTTCCTCTCGGTATTTCTAACAACTGTTGTAATATGACTCTATTCATGTACAAAACTACCGAACTATTGTCCATTTCATTGGTACTTGATAAAACACGAATTCCTTCCACCTCAGTCATCTTGCCTTCCAATACCTGGGAGTTATAATGTTGTAAATGAATCACTATATACATGCTAAGAACGTACGAGATGTTTGCCAAAAGTCATTGAGTACATGTACCTACTTGTTCATGCAACTCGAATGGAAAAATGATCAAATTCATTCATTTCAACTTTTTACACTATGAACTCTTCTTAGCCCTTCCGGAAGTTGGTTTGTGGAATGCTGTCATTCGTAAAGATCCCTACGATTTCTTTTTCATTTTGCTGATTTTTCGGTTGAGTTGTGATTGAAATCGTAGGTGCTGGAATTTCAATATTCATGTCAGGAATGAGGGTAGTATGAAATCCTCAGAATTCCAAAATTGTCTTTTCTTTAGTTTTAGATAACATTTTATTAATCAAACTGCATTTCCCTCCGCGCTTATTTCGGGTCAGTACCTACAGATTTCTCACAGTAGGTATACTTGTGAGGAAAAATATATAAATGTTCCAAATGGAGATTTTTCATCTACAGCGATGTTATTCTAGGGTTATTCCTACCTATAAACCAGGATGAGTAGCTGCAGTTGAAGGGTAAGGGGAAAGAACGAAATAAGTCATTTTGTATTCGAAATTGAGATATTGGTATCATTGGATTCAGCTTAAAAAACTACATCGTATGAAGGTGTCAGAAATGGGAACACCCCACTCTAGCCTTTTAATTGATTATTTAATTAATTAATTTATTTTTTTACGAAAGGTGAGGGTTTCGTAAAAGTTTGAAACAATATAATGCGTTTTTCTCAATTTCAAGAAAAAATTACTTAGTTCGTTCTTTCCCCTGACCTTTCAATTGTACATCTGCACACTGTCCAATGGGTCGTCCCCTGAAAAACAAACAGTATTCAACAATATGTTCAATTTTGCATGAAGCCTGGCCTAACGTGATATCATTAACAATATGCTGATGATTATGATACGATATGACATACATAGTAGAATCATTAGTTCACAGTAATAACCTGCCAACATAACACCCATTCGTTGCTACATCTACATCGCATAATGGCTACAACACCTCAGCAATTTTCAATTTCTCTGCCCTCTTCGCTGGAATCAGCTATTAGTGTAACTGCTTACTTGATGTCGAGGGTAGATGTTTCCAGCCTTCAATCACGTCCCCCTCGTGTAAGTTGATTTAAGGGTGCAGACCCACCATTTTACCACACTTCTAGCGTGTGAAAAACACTGTTGTCCCCACTGTATTTGGAATCACGTAATTTGATCGTAATTGCATATTTGTTCGCTAATCTACGAGGTCTGGACCAGCTGTTTTCTATATAAGTAGCTAAACTGGTCCCGGGATAAACAATAAAGCAAATAGCTAAATTTAGAAGCAAAATAAATACTCTCCGCGCCATTAAATCTCCGTCTCAAGTCACCCTACGAGTTCCTTCCCACTGTAACTTATTGTCCCACCATCAATCAAGTTACGATTCACACATGAACCAAAACTATTTGTGAACGAGGGATCTCTGGCACCAGATTTTGTCAATTTTGAACTCCAACAAGCCAGTACTTCTGGTACTAGTAATGAGCTGATAATAACTAGTACACGAAAGAAACCTCGTCTATTCGACACCAATAATGATCTTTCAATATGAGAAAAAGCCCATTCGCTGAATAGTAAAATGGAAATAACCGAGCCAAATAATACGCGAACGATCGAAAAAAACCCTCCTAATAATATATTGTATCCATAATGTGAACAATATGAATAGAGTACTTTAAATCGCTGAAAGTATTACATTTCAAGACGTTCAAATACAAAACAGTTGACAATAAAATAAAATTTTAACCTGATACTGTACAGAACAGGCATCAAATTCCTAGAAAATCAAAAAGCTTATTTTCATACGTTCCAAATGAAAAATGAGAGGGCTTTCCGAGTTTTTATTCGTGGACTGCACCCAACATGTGACACCTCTGCTATGATGATATTTAAAATCTTGGGTTTCAACCCATTTAAATGATACCTATGTTTCATCCCATCACTAAATCTGCCATGCCCGTGTTCTTCTTGGACCTCAAAAATGAGGACCTAAAACGAGGAGGAATAGAATATAACTCGGTTGAACCCTCGCTTTCAATGCTCACGCTGCCAGGAATTCAATCATACGACGAATTTTTGCCTCAACGCATGTGACCAGCACCATTCCACTGGAAAGTGCACCAAGCTTCCTGCGGAACGTGCACTAACTGTGGAGGGAATCACACAGCTACTCCAGGAAAAATAACCTTTGACCTGGACATTGATAATTACGAACCGGGCCTTTTGCTATATGTTCGAATACCCTTCAGGAACTGGAGAAAAAAAGTCCCACTCGCGCCCAAGTGGGATTGCGAAGATATCGTGGAAAACTGGAAGTAGTTTTAGTTTTTGGTCAAAAAAGCAGTAACGCAGCCTCTTGGCGAACAAAGTTATCCGTTCCTTTGTTGAAGTGTATACAATCCCCTACAATTTCAGTTGTGGTACAACTCCGTAGAACCAGAGACAGAGCTCCACAAAACAGGCAATTTTTTCCAAAAAGTGCTCATTTTATTGCAAAACGTCCCGTTTCTATGACCGGGTTTGGCCGTTTTTCGGCCTATTTTTCCTGGACTACAGGGAGTGCCCGAAAGCAGTTAAGCTTCAGAAAGTTTCAAGACCAGTAATTCAAAACAACCCTTCAACTCTACCTTCACGAAATCAACCTACACTATTGAATACAATTGCGCCAAATCAGTGTCACCTTCGTATAGCCATGCTGCACGTAACGAGGCTAATGCCAGTAGCAATCTCATTAATAACTTGGTATCGAAATTTGATTCGCTCTTATCAACAATTACTCCATTCATGGCCATGTTGAGTCAACTCATCCCTACACTACTAAAAAAAAATTGCACTACTCATTGAAAATTTGCACCTGTAATTTTCAAGGTATTGCCCAAAAGCGGAATCAACTCGAATTGTTCCAAATACACCGAAATATTGACATTCTTATTGCTTCTGAAACTAAGTTGAAGTCTGATTTGAAGTTTTATATTAAAAGCTGTAGTTCTGTAGCAACTAGTTCCAAAACCTAGAGCTCGCTTGGACACTCCAAAACACTTGCTAACTAGCCCGTCACTGAATTTACATTCCAAAATTTTTCATGACCCCAAATTTGGTAATTTAATCATTAGTAAAATTTAACCAACTTTGAGATGGAAAAAAGAAATTTGGGATCGGACAAATAGTTTTGGGGTTATAGCAAAAAATGAGATTTTACAATAGTATTTAGCGTACTGCCATAAGTATTTTACGGGGCTTGATCAACATTACATGTAAAGGGTCTGATAGTAAATTCAACCAGTTTTCAGATGAAGAAGAGAAATTTTGAATCTGACTAATATTTTCGGAGTTATAGCGAGAATGGACCAATCTTTGAACGCGCGTTTGGGCAAACTGCTGGACCGAATTTAATGTTATGTGGGGTGCATCGACGCAGAATTCTACCTTATTCAAGAAAGACTATGATATAAAACCTCTTTATGATGTCGCGCACATTTCAACTCAGTTGGGTCCAGAATACCGGCTTCCCGCTTTTCGGGTTTTGTTAGTGTTTGAAAAAATCATTCGGTCTAGAAGCACCGTTTTGGTCTTAAATTAAAGCGTATTAGATTTTCTTCAAATTATTCTCTCATGGCCTTTTTGTGGGACCAGTAGTTTGGCCGTTACGACACTAGAAAAACTACCCCAACATAAAAGTTGCACTTTTTGGAAAAAATTGCCTGTTTTTGCAGAGGGATCTACTTGGTCTACGGAGTTTTACAACCACTGAAATTGTAGGTAACTTCATATACTTTAAAAAAGGAACGAATAACTTATTTTGCCAAGAGGCTGCGTAACTGCTTTTTTGGCCAAAAACTAAAACTAGTGCAAACATTTTGCTGTTATCGAGGCACTACGAAGTTAGCACGCGGCTTTCAGAGTTGCAAATTTATGTATATAGGTACAACCCGTAAATAAACAAATCGTAGGTAGGTACATGTGCTAATGCAAAGTTAGCCTTTTTTGTGTCTACATTGACTGGGCTAATTCGACCTTTCTCATCAACTGCTGACTCTGAAAATGATTTGTAATTGAAATCATTGAACCCACCCTCAGAGATCATCAGTTAAACTCCCCTCTATAAACCCACTTGTAACCTGCTCTCGTATGATTAGGTTCAAATGAGCCGTAATTCTCATTACGGTCGTTGTGTTTCTGATGTCACATGAGACCGTATTGCAACATTCGTTTCGGAAAGGAATTATTCAAGGGCGTGTACCGAATAGTCCTTTAGCCCTTACGCGACATGAAAGTCCATGATGTACTAATACGAGCGGTGTGGAAGAAGGGGAGCGAGCCCATGCATTATGTAGGACTGTTGACATGAGGTGTTTAGCGGTTTATTTTCGGCCGCAAGGACGCGCCACCGCCGATCTACGTCATTTGACCAGAGCAGCATCGTCGGTCACACCTCCATCACCTTTGAAACCACTTCCATCGGCCCACGGACTTGAAAAACCTTTGAAGTAGCTTTTATTGCTAATACCACGAACAATTATACTCTCCGTTCTTTTGTTAAAAAAAAAAAAAAAAAAAAAATTTGACCTTCTGTAAGTGCCGCGGCGCGTTTCGTAATGGTGGCTTCCGTTTAATACTCAAGTACCGAAACTTCAGTTCAGTCAGCATGCTGGTCCCACCGTATTGTTCCCGTTTTGTGTACAAGTTCGAAATCCACCAACGGCGTGGTTTGTTTTTCTTTTTTTATTTAATACGTGATTAATGAAAATGTACGCGGCTGCTGCCACTTGCTGGGGTAAGGTCGCCATGGTTCGAGAACAAATTGAAAAGAACGCTCCTCGTGGACGGATCGCCCTCCCGTAACAAATTTGTTACGGAACTATGTTACAGAACGCTGAAATGTTCGTACATTTGTTCGGAACGGTGGTACGGTACGGAACAATACAGGTGTGTTACGGAACAATACAGGTGTGTACCCATTTTAAAAAACGTAGCGTACGACCGTAAAACTCGTTAAACGAGAGAGTTTTTGAGTGAAACTTCTTCTGACATTTTCTTGAAAAGAACGGGCTTCACATCTCTCTTTTGAAGTGAATGCTCGGAGATGAGGGCACAGCTCCCCTTTGAAAGCGGAAGAGTATTTATAATATTCTCGCTATTTCACCCTCTGAAACCCCCAAATATAGGAAATCTGAACATTCTGGGCAAATCCTCACACATATAGACACCAATTTGATTTTAGTAAACGTACACAAACACCAGTGTTTTTGGCTTGAAAATGTCAAATAATCTTATACGCCGTTAGGTGTTGTCACATGCGAAAATCCCTGATGCTTGCACCTGTGAACCATCCAAGATCCCTGTACCAATCCTGTGTAAGGATTTCATTCACGAGGAACCTGAATTTAGGCCGTTACGTACCCTAATTGAAACCCACTCATTGCAGGTCATTAACTGCTGTATGGTTTTTCAACTTGAGGATTCAAGTGGGTTTTCAACGACCTTCTGTATTGGAAAAAGGGCTCATCACTGACAATTGAATGTATCGACAGATATACTCCGAAATACGCATTTCTACTAATGGCATGCCTCCTCATGTCATTCATACGAGCATTTGGCACCATAATGGCTGGACTCAAGCAACGAGCAGTAGTCGCAGGAAACGTCGAGAAAAACCTGAATGGGCATGCATACTCTCGAGCTGTTCGAGCTCATATGTTCACAAATGCTGCGTTGGGTAGCTTGATTTCCGAAAATTAAATCGGTATTACTGAAGAAGAACACACAATACGTGAAACCCTACTACTTGCATTGTTGGATTCAACCGGTCGTGGGGGGGGGGGGGGGGGTCATGGGGTCAAAAAACGTAGAATTGTGATACTAGCCAACTAATTTAAATGAGTTCGAGCTCGAAATGGCAGACTTCAGAGCTGATGTTACAAACAACGTTCGTTCAATGGAGTTTCAGATTCTCAGCATCTACGTCAAAGACGAAAATAGGTATAACAGAGGTTCACTTTTCTTACAGTTAGCCAAAGAGGGAGGATGAACTAAAGCCTGTCGGCTGTTTCAATCCGCATTGCGGATTTGGCAACGGTAATCAGGTCCCTCTAAACCGATCTGACCGTTGTATATAGCAGCTCATTACAATACCCAATCGATGAAGGGGGGTCTATCACAAAGTTCATGTTGTAAAACAAACGCATCTCTTTTCCAACATGGAAGCAAAAACGCCTAAAGAAAAATTCGTGATTGGTACCGTTGCCTATAGGCTATTACCATTACCTATACGTACAGTTAGATCAAATAGATCCAAATCTCCATTTCAAATCCATAAATGTTTGGAAGCTAGCCGGTTGACCTACTAGTTTGTAGGTTACTTCGAAAATTCGCTCATCAAGTCATGTTGCATGACCAGACCTATTAATACGTTATCCCCAACTTCTTCTTTGAAGGGCTCGATTTTTTATTTTTCGCTTTACCTCAGAGCCTAAGTGGCTGAGTGCTGTGAGTGGATCTTCATCCCTGGGGTGAAGGACGTACTAACGCTGTTGACCCAGAATCTATTCATGTATATATTCCTACTACGTTACATCAACTTAGCAACGCGGTACGTCACTTATGCCCTTCATAATGTATTCACTTGGGTGATATTGAAATTTAGTGACGAAGTCCTTTTCAGTGCATTATGATAACGCTGAGAGTAGAAGTGGTATATCAATATTCAATCGTCTTCTACGACATTTTTACTGGTGTTGCCAGCCACTCATAAATTGTAATTTATAAATGAACTTACTTCTTAGCGAGGATCAGGTGTGATTTTCAATAATATGACTCCAAATGATCGACAATCTACTATAAGACACCTTTTAGTTTAGTAGTTTTAGTAGAAGGAGTTACCTGGCATTCCGTTCATTGATCACCTAACCCCCTCCCAACCACTATCGCTACGATCCCCTCCCCCGATTATTATATGTATATGTAATAGTATGTAATCCTATTAAACAATAAACCATTTTTTTAAATCGAATTTAATCGTCTGGGTCAATTTACAAAGAAAAAAAAAACCATTTTCCCAACTTTTTAGTTTTTTCAGATAACTAGAGACCTATTGGATCTACGGACTTCGCTTTGTGCTTAAGTTAAAGCTAGATAACTTCTCTAGAACGTTTTGCCTTATAAATTTCCTCATGGGATGAGGTTTTTTCTGCTCTCAAAATTTGGGATTCCCTAGGGATTCGAAACTGCAAATATGGTGTAATACTACTCAAAACAAAACATGTCCTAATAACATACCAAACTGTGGTGACTGACTGGCCTATAAGGACATTGTGGAGCTTTGAGGAGTGCTATGAAGTCAAAATGACAGGAAGTTGATGGATAACCTAGATGTTACGTAAATGAACGAAATAATGGTGAAACATCTTGAGAAGTTGCATCATCCATACATTTGCCTACCCGACATTTTCATGTACCTACGTCCAACACGAGTTACATCCTTTGAGCTAAAATGAAGAAACTTAACCAACTTCCTGTATGTCAGATCATATTTGAAGCTTTGTGGATTTATTAAAATTACAAGCGAGTGCTGAATTACCCTTGCAAATTAGTTTCATGCTGGTATAAGTTCTCCCTCCAAACTTCCAACTAGTTAAACTACAATCAAGGCGTCACGAAGTTTTTCCAGTTATACGCCCAAAATGTTTATTTAACGTCAATTTTATCCTTAGATCCTTAGCTGACAGCGGATATGACGAAGGTTTGAAATTATTTTTAGTTTCATAGTTTGATTCTTTCTTCACTTCTTTTCTTCGAAAACTTCGTAACTTCCTTAGACGTCCTCTATAATATCAGCTTTTACAGCACACCATTCTCATCGATCCCTCTCGCTCCAATAGCCAATTTCGGCAAACCTCTTTTCCCAGTATATATACAGTTTCACTCTCTATAATAAGCTCCCTCCTCTCTTATGCGCTGACCAGCTCAAAACGTCATCTCTCCTCTGATTGCACTGCTCACCTATTTGTGTTTGGCGATGGCGTGGCTGAGGCCGATTCGGCACCCGAAAGAAGTTAGGATCCGAGTGACGTCATCGGCTTTGACCGTTTCAACTTGTTCACTGTGACCAATGAACCAGTTTTAACCTCCCATCTGGTTTAATGGTTAGGATATCTGGCTGTCACAACGAAGGCCCGGGTTCGATTCCGGCATGGGAATATTTTTTTTTACTAAGAGTATGTTTTTTACACCAAATTTAACCCCAGGTGGGTTGATCTATATGTCCAACTAATCTATATGGTACTAATCAGTTGTTTGGGGGATGTTTTTATTCCGCAACCCCGTCCACTTGATCTACATGTCCAACTAATCTATATGGTACTAATCAGTTGTTTGGGGGATGTTTTTATTCCGCAACCCCGTCCACTTGATCTACATGTCCAACTAATCTACATGGTACTAATCAGTTGTTTGGGGGATGTTTTTATTCCGCAACCCCGTCCACTTGATCTACATGTCCAACTAATCTATATGGTACTAATCAGTTGTTTGGGGGATGTTTTTATTCCGCAACCCCGTCCACTTGATCTACATGTCCAACTAATCTATATGGTACTTATCAGTTGTTTGGGGGATGTTTTTATTCCGCAACCCCGTCCACTTGATCTACGAAGAGTCCCGAGCGAGAAACGGAAAAAAACTAGCATGTAGGAAGTAACTGAAAAACGAAACAGACTATTTTTGTAGGTTAGCAGAAAAGAAATAACGGTTATTTTGTAGCCGAAAAAAATAACGGTTATTTTTTCATAACTAACGTAACGTACCGGAAAAGTATTAAAAAGTATTAAAGTATTATGGAAAAGTAGCAATAACGCCCACCACTAAATCGAATCACGATCCCGACGAGTCCAAAAGCCCGAAACCCCCCCGAAACGGTCAAAACCGATGACGTCACTCGGATCCTAACTTCTTTCAGGTGGCCTACCCTGGCTGAGGCACCTTTATCTTTCTTCTTATCGACTCCCTGGCGGTCACTGCCATTTGTATTAGTCCGACCCCAATGTTGCGATAGGCTTCCGTGACCTCTTCGAAAGACTACACCTTCAAAGTCGATGTCCATCACTTCGTTCTGAGGTGGATAATTATGTTTGATTGAGATGAGAAATATCCCATTCAATTCGGTTGAACATTTTATGAGCCTCTAGTCATTCAGATTCGGATTCCGATTCAACCAAGGTGTGGCTCTATAACCAAAATGTTCAATTTTGCGTTTTAGAGCTTTGGCCACTCTGGTTCCGTATCGTCTGATCTTAATGATCTCACTGGCCCCATCCCATATAAAATACTTGTTCCTCTACCGCTGAGGGCTAGTGTATTGTATTAGCTTGTGCGTTTAACTCCAAAATTATCGAAAATGGAGTTTTTACGTACCTACCCTTCCTTAATTCAACCTCCAAATTGTAATATTCGATTCGAAATTTCAAAATTCGACCCGGAAGGGGTTGAAATTATTAATAGAGGTGTCACACATCTCATCTCCAGGTCTACCTATACAGTCTACAAGAGCCAGAAGTTCTGGCCCGATTTGTGTGATGAAATATGATCAGCAAGTTGCGTGGTGAGGGAGCGCACTGATAGGATTTGCTGGTAATCTATAAAATCTCACTTTACTGGGTGCTAGGAAAATCCATTGGTAGACGTTTATGAGTGCCTATTCACCACTACGCTTGATCATTCATCATCCGTTCAAGGATTAGGTACATTGGATATAAATATTGACTTACCAATTCAAGTTTGTGTTCATTACCTTAAAAAAATTGTTTTTTAACTTTTAAAAAACTTTTTTTAAATCCAATCAAAATCCAACTTTTTCCACTTTCAAGATTTTTTCCCGTTTTCAACCTTACTTCACTAAAATTGCCATAACTCCCTTACATTGCACTGAAATTCAAATTTGAGGATACCGTTGGAAAGAGCGTTAAATTTCCTGTCTCTTCAATGCTTAACAAATTCATGAAAAGTGTCTGAAAAGTGAATTTTGTCAAAATGTCAAAATCACCTGTTTTTTAAATGCTTGGCGATCTTTCAATTTTTCTAGCAGAATTGTGAAGTGCGCCAAAAATCAGCTTTCTGACGGACTCATCAAAAAATGGTTTGCCATTGAATTAAATTGAATGAAATTGTGTCACTCCGGACGATAACGCACGATAGAATTGAGATAAACCGTTCAAATTTGCACAAAAAAATACGTCATACCAATCGAAAGGCTAAGTTCGTAGGTGGGCAGATTCAGCCCACTCTAAGGGGGGGGGGGGTGGTTCCCAAAATGAAACAGTCTGACAAGTGATACCTCATTTTAAAGGGATTTTTCAGACTTTAGATATCCAATTCCGTTCTCAAACTGGAGCACTTGGAATATGAAGAAAGGTGGTTGATGATTAAGATGTTCTTCATGGACATCAAGTCATTCAATGGAGAAATTTTACATAAAGCCAGTTATTTCTTCAAAAATTCGCTCTTATAGACTGTGGAGTTTTTTTTAACTTGATCGTTTCTTGGAGGGATTCGTGATAGATTTTCTCCTCATCAATCGTGAAATGGATTAGTCCACCCGTCATGACTGACTATTGAGGTACCGGAGCTTCGTATATTCGCGGATAAGCGCTCTCTGCGAATCCGGGCGAAACGTCTGAAACATCGCCCATCCCGGAGTAACCCAGTTGGAAGAGGCGGTGGTGAGGCGTATTGAACGGGGTGAACAGCGCTTGTCCGCCCCCCCCCACCAACTTCCTCATACTCTTTGCCCTGAATCCACTCAGTATCAGACTTACAGCCGGGGACGGCGGATCATGAGAGGCAAGCTCCGCGACATCTTCTGCACTTCCTTATCCGCTGAAGCAAAGTCTGCCGGTCCGAAACTCGTACAAGGTAAACGACACCGAAATATAAGCACACAAACCTACACTTCGTACCTGTCATGTACATCATAATATGACACAGTAAACAGGTAACGTAATCTCCAATTAGTGCACACCTTCCATAGGGTTACTCCCAATCAGACTTGACAACTACCACAACTAACAAACAACCACCACAACTAACTAACAACCAATTTCAATTTCGAATGAGTAGAAGTCGAAATCGTACAATTTTCTATGTACAACTGGGGCAAAATGTACCCCTCTACGACCTCCCATCCGACAATTCGTTGTCACATAATAAATGCCAATTCCACGCGCCACCAGTTCATTCACAAACTCTAGGATGTTCTCTTCATTGTGACTTATTATTTTCAATAGATTAAGTCTTGGTAATCTACCGAGAAAAATAAAGAAAATACCAATATTTGCGTCCAATTTTGAAATTAGGCTTGGGAGAGTCCGTTCCAATGTGGGCATGATTTCCAAAGCTTTTCTCATAACCCTCGTATAAATTCGTAGTTCACATACTTTTTGCTGCTGGGCTGTATGAGCGTATTTTTGGGCCGTTATATGGCCGGCCAAGCTTCCGTTCTCTACGGAGGACAAAATATCACAGTTTATTCAATTTCCAATGTGGGAATGATTTCCAAAGCTTTTCTCATAATCCACGTATAAATTTGTAGTGTACATACTTTTTGCTGCTGGGCTGTATGAGCGAATATTTGGGTCGCAATTCGGCCGGCCAGACTTCCGTTCTCTATGAGTCAATTCAATTTCAATTTCCACGGGCTCAACCTAATATTTATGAAACGTGACGACATTTTTAGGATTTTCACATACGGTATCGAAAATGTTATTCAATTTTGAATGAGTAGAAATCGAAATCGTACAATTTTCTTTGTACAACTGGGGCAAAATGTACCCCTCTACGTCCACCCATCCGACGATTCGTTGTCACATAATAAATGCCAATTCTACGCACCACCAGCTCATTCACAAACTCCAGGATGTCCTTTCCATTGTGACTCATTATTCAATAATAATGAAAAAACCTATAAATAACCTAGAAACAATCTTGGTAATCTACCGAGAAAAATAACGAAAATACCAGAATTTGCGTCCAATTCCGAAATTGGGCTTGGGAGAGTCCATTCCAAGGTGGGAATTATCTCCAACGCCTTTCTCATGAATTCTTATGATTCTTATTCTTCTTCTTTCTTATGAATAACCTTCTTTCTTTCTTTCTTCTTTCTTTCTTTCTTTCTTTCTTTCTTTCTTTCTTTCTTATGAATAACCTCCATATAAATTCTTAGTTCATAAACTTTTTACTGCTGGGCTGCGTGAGTGTATTTTTGGGCCGTTATACGGCCGGCCAGGCTTCCGTTCTGTATGAAGGACAAACTAGGAACAGTTTATTCAATTTCCACGAGCTCAACCTAATATTGATGAAACGTGACGACATTTTTAGGATTTTCACGTACGAATCAACCAATCCGTTTCCAGGCGAATGTAACTCCGTCAATTTTTATCTGAGGAAAATCTTTCGCCACTCGTTGGGGAGCTCTAGATTTATCTCAAAATATCTCGCTGTCGAAATAAATCAACATTTTCAAGTTTGCCCAGTGCAAACGCATCTCGTACGTTAGTCATCATCGACGTAAAATTATCAACGATAATTCTGCCCTGTTAAATAAAAAGGCCTCAAGTCCAATGTTTACTAAAATGGGGTTTTTACGGAACCCCCCTATTTTGGACCTGCCCTTTTCAATGGTGAAGTCCAAATTTCAAAATTCGAACCATAAAACGCCTCAACTCACCAAAATATTGAGATGAGGCGTTTTACCTACAAAAATGTACAAGATTTTCCTAACAAAACATCCGTTTGATTGAGTTGTTTAGACAAACAATCCCAAAGGAACCTGGAAATTTTAAAAACGCCGTATCTGCAGTTAATCGATTATAAATCGATTAATTTGCGAGTTTTTTTTTCACCGTTGAATTGGTTAAAGTCATATCGATATCCCACCAAAAAATGGGGTTTTTATAATGAGTTGCAGTCAACTTACAAAGGTTTCAGTGAAAAACTTTGAGGCGAATTTCTGCAATGTTTGGAATTTTGAGTTGAGGCGTTTTTCCTAACAGGGCAGAATTGAATTGGTCAGTTGATAAAGTACACATTCCTTGCAAATGACAAAATGAGTTGAGACTAGTTAGACTAGTATTGTGACTATAATAAGCACGCATTAGGTAATATCTAAGGTAATTATTACTAACTCAATATTAGTGTAAAGCACAAATTGACTATCTCAACTCATTTAGGCATTTTTATGGAATGTGTACCTTTTTCAACTGACCAGTACGGAATGAGAGTGATTTTTTTTTCCTGAGAAGAACTCACCGTCAGAACAATTAAGACAGTGGTAATTCCCTATTCAATTATCAACGATTACCAACGTAAAATGAAGGAAGAACTGGTCCCGTGTAGTGAATTACTGGTGCTACTCGTGTGCTGGTTTCCGTGCTGTTAATTTGCACTGATTGATTGAGGCCGACGGCGTTGGTGTTGCACTGATGAAACTTGGCGTGGAATTAGGAATCATCTCGCGTGACATGTCCAGGAATCGTGGTTCGCATCGATTCAATGCATCAACTACCCGAGTGTAAAATAAATTCCGAAAAATCGCCTCAGACGCAAAGCACGCCATTCTCGAGGGTTCAAACCCCTCGGGTTCGGATTGTTAAGGGCTCTCAAACCCTCGCGGCTGATTGGAGGTGTTTTGGTTCAAAAATAGAATTCGGGAGCGGGGTTCGCACGCTAAGGTCGGCGGTCTCCGGCTGAGAATGCCGCCTCTTCTGGATGTTCACCTCATTCATCTCAAAACCACGTGTTTTTCTGTCTGAAAATACCCGTAGAGAGACAAGACACGAGATTGTACGTATTTAATAGCTCAACTCGTACGCGAATGGCCTATTTTGATGTAATCCTGAAGTCAAACCGACTTCACCATATGAATGTTGGGTTGAAAGATACGACTTTTTTTTCAACCATTGCAATTACACTTGCCGAAACTGCATCGGTCATTCATCTGTGGAATTTTGTGTAGATCCCAAATCTGCAATTTCTAATTTCTAAACAGCTCCAGTTATGCGCATGGCCAGAACAACGGATTTTCAATGTACTCGTAACCTACCGACCATTTCCTTTGGAATCCCCGTCTGGAGGAAGTCAAACACCGCAAACAACGGTACAAAACACTTCTTTTTTACTGGCGCCAAACATCACCGCGTATATTTATAGGGTTAGCAGAGTAGGTATGCCTTTCCAATAGCACATCAATCTCAATACCTTTCTTAGCTGTTGTTAGCATACCGTTGTGGCATTGCGGGCGCCGTTTGCTGGCGTTGCGCCAAAAACGACACTGCATTCTTGACAATCGAAATTTTAACTCTAGTAAATCACTGAATATTTTATGGCTAAAAAAAAGTACGATTATCTGTCAAATAGAGGAAAATATCTCTTTTTAGCGAATTTTCAAAGAAAATGAAACTTTTGTTGTCGGTCCAAAATTTTTAAAACTTGAATTTCCGAAACTATTTTATACCTAGATCCATTTTAGACTGAACTCACAGCCAGGAGACACCAAATATCATACGTATATATATTTATGTATGTGTCATTCCAGACTTGATAATATCTTAATTCTATTGCGAGTTAGCGTCTGGAATGACAATTTTTTGTGCAAATTTGAACTTGATATTATCAAGTTCAAATTTGCACAAAAAATCTGTCTTGGCGATAGAAAGGCTTAGTTCGTAGATGGGCAGAATTGGACCACTCAAAGCGGGGTTTTGGGGAGTTTTAGGGGGAGAAAAATTGCCCATAAATTCCAATAATGAAACAGTCTGACAAGTGACACCTCATTTTAAAGGGTGTTTTACGCTGAACACGATGGTGAACTCAGAATTGCGATATCTTATTCCATTCTCGGACTGGAGCACTTTGAAGATGGAGAAATGTGGTTCTCTCCTTCAAAACAGAGCGTATCGTGAATCATCCTGTAGGTCTAGGTATCTGTCGTAGTAAATTATCCTCACCAGTAAATTATCCTCACAGATAAGTTTTGTGATGTGCGCATTTTCTACCGGGTGTATCAGTGATGACCACGCGCGTTTGGTTTGGAGGCACAGAAACGATACTCTAAGATAAGTTTTTGAGTTATGATTTGCTGCTTCAACAGTTATAAATAGTTTATATTCCCCTCATTATAACAAACTATCAACGGTATTGGACAATTTTTGGCGTCATTTCCTGAGTTTTTGCTTGGTTTACATGCGCAAACTCCATGATTAGTTTTGATGGAAGACTCACGCTGGTTGGTGCACTATCATATTTCGACCAGTTACGTTTTCTAGGTCTGAAGAATTCTCATTTGGCAGATTGTTTTGAAACTAGAGCAATGGAAGATTCTTAAAACATCACAAGTGAATTATCTGCACCGTATGGTATGCCATGTCACACCTCATATACTCCGTTTCTCAATTTGAATATGACGATTTGTTTTTCGGTATTTTCGAAGATAAGTAACGATACGTCATTCGGAACTTCCAAGGCCGAGTCTTGCATTATTTAACTCCAATAGTATCAGCAAAAGATAGCAATCTAATCAACCGTATTCGTTGTACCTTCGTTCTTTAGGGGTCTCACGTTGAATAATTCACGCGGCGGCCTCCATTATTACAAGGAGGGAAATGAACTCTTTAGACTAAGAACTTAGTGACTTACAAACTGATTAGTCGGATTTGGCCTTGTTTCAGCACGTGTATACTGAAATTTGTTATCTACTTCAAATAACAAGTAATTTAATTGCGAGGTATTGGACAAACGATTTCCAAATATTTCCAATGATGTCCTGGGCAAACAGGGTATTAAATTTAACACTTTTCATAATCGAAACACTTAATTTTTCAAAGGAATGTTTTAATGGTACCATGGTACGATTCAATCAGTAACATAGCCCGTAATTTCCTTGGGGGGTACTCCCACAGGGAAATTTTAATTTTTGACAAACAGGGTATGTACTAAATAGATGGTTTTAAACTGATTTCAACACTTTCCATAATTCAAAAAAACTTAATTTTTCAAAGAAATCTTTTTTAAATTCAATTTTTTAAATTGGTAATTAACAATTAATATTAACAACAATATTAATATGTCTTAACACTCGGGAGGGGTCCATACTCTCTGTACCACCCATGGCTACGTCACTGGATCCAATCAAACTTCGAAATTACCTCTCAGAATAATGCATTCACTGCACCACGTGTGGTTTCTATCAGTGTTTCCCAATGTGAAATTTGGCCTCATTCACGCTCATGTTGATGATGTTTTATACGGTTGTAACCATATAAAACATCATCAACATGAGTCAAGTATCTTCGAGCCCTCTTTGTGAACGAACGGGGTGTAAAACATGTGCTTTGAATGATACGATATTACTGAACCATGTGTGGTTTGAATAAGGTGTTTCCCATCATGGAAATTGGCCTGAGGTTTTAGCGTTTGATTCACGCTCATGTTGTTGGGATTATGTGGGTTCCTACCTTCGAACCTTATTGTGAACAAACAGGGTGTGCACATACTTGGACAATTCCAATCGCATTGGAACATGCAATTTTGTTTATCAAGAATGTTGAGGGTAAACTCTCTGTAGAAGACAGTAGGATTGTAATGAGCATCTAGAGAATGGCATAGGGTATCAAAATGGGCAGACTAGTTGGATGGACCAATAGGTTGATCACTAGAGGAATCTTAGAATGTAGCATCAGCTGGTGGTTTTGTAAAGACCTAAAAGCCCGGGAGCCTAGTGATCTGACCTTTGGGAGTAATTAAAGGTCGCCATGTTAGCTGAGCTTGCTGAAGAAAAATAGTTGATTGACGGAAGAAAACGAAAGTTGGAGAGAAGAAAAGAGAGGAGGGCCGAAAGCTCTAATCAAGTGGATGTTAGTTGAGCAGTTGTTCACGGATGAGACGCGTGGTATTGTCGAATATTCTCGGTTGAGCGAATGTAATCAGTTGCGACAAAGGGGTCCGGCTCGTCGCCTTTTGATTATATTCCCAACTAACTATGAATAGAGACGGTGGCCATAGTTATGGCCGATGTTGCACAGTCTATTGAAAGTTGGTGGTGGAGCGGCGGACGGATCGGATTGGATTAGCGTTGCGGTTGGTCAGTCCCCTTCGATTCAATTAGATAGTGAATAGCTACATCAGAAACAAACGTACCTACTCGTACATCTCGGGTTCAGGGGAAACCAGATGGTGGTAAATCCAGACCATAGCCGGTATATTCTATTAATTCTTGGGGACCGCCGACAAACTTTCTCCAACTCAGCATCATTTCTGAAGTCAACCCGTGAATATTACAATTTTAGTACAATATGGGCAACACCCAGTGTAATGCGAATGATTCAAAATGAGCGACAGTTTTGGAGGGACTGGTAGCCCTTCCATTATACCATTCTTTTGTTGGTGGTCTCTGATGCGACTTTGATGAGTGGAGGCATCGACCGAATGGGAATACAACGACCTTACCCAAGAAAGCGCCATCGACCTCGTTAAATAAAACCAACAAACTCTTCGTGATCGAGTTTCAGAGCTTTCCCGTGTTGACGAGACCATTATTTGAGGCAAACCTAATTGAATATGCCGGTATTGGCTGAGGAGGTCGATGCTCCTCGGTATGGAAACAGAGAGATCGTTACCGGTGATCGGTATTGACACACCTCAGTTTTTCCAACCCCGGAAGGCAGCTGTAAATTTTGGTAAATCTACTTTTAGTGTATCAATGCTGTATAGCTAATCAGGTCACATCGTTATGTATTTGTAATTCCTACACTGGTACCACAATTACAAATTGACTGTGATTACATGAACCCACGTCAGTTCCAAATCACACATTTTTCAGGAGGAAAAAAGTTCTAAATCGTGTCCTTCAGCTGGAGGATTTAGGACATTTTTTGCCTCCTGAAAGAGGTGTGTTTTGTAATTTGTGACTCTCTGTTCTAAGTTAGGTATTAGAAAAGAGGTACACTGGTTTAGGAGACAAATACGAATGAATTATATTTTTTATGACATAATAATATTATGTTATGTTTTGTTGAATTATACAATATGTTATGACACAACATATTATGTTGTATCACAAAGCGCTACTTCTGGTTGGCAACCATTACTAATAATGTTATGGTGTAACATCATCTCCCCCTCCAATTTGGTGTAGTCCCACGTCCCTTAGTTGGCCAGCATGGACTTTGCCCTCGACCTTTTCACGATTACCACATACGATAGAGGTGCTGTCCTCTTCTTTACGATTCCATCCCTTACGCAGATCGCATTCCTTCCTTATTGCCGGGCACGCCTCCTTTCTGTCGTGTTGGATTCTGCTACATTTGAAACGATGTTTTCCCCTCACTAACACGCATTTGCTATCCCTTCCACTATAGTTTGCTCTTTTGTTCACCTTGTTTATGTGGGTGTGGCCAGGCCTTTCCGTCATCTTAGCAAGCCTTTTTTGTTCTTTCCGCCCCTGTTCCACCTTCATGGCTAACAGGAATGCTTTGAGGAATTCGTACTGTCAGTCCTGGTCATTGATGCCGACGAATTATTGATTAGTCCTTTTTCTTAGATCGAGGATGTGCATTAGCCAAAATGGGACTTGAGGCGTTTTTGATCATCTCAACAGGATACATTTCTGCTACTTGTAAATATTTGATGAAGTCTTACTCTTAATGTACTAACTACTGTATTTTCGAGTCAGTGGATTACAATTGGATTAGTAGGATATCCCTTCGTTCGTTGGAGATTATTAAACCAGCGTTTCTCTGCTCCTATCGGCCCTTACTGCTAACCAATTAAAACTGACTGCTCGGACGCCTTGATAACGGTCTTATACCGTCCTCTTAATTGCGTTGCAGAAAGAAAGGCTGCTAATCGAAATTGTGGGTTGGAAGATGCTCGCTTGAAGACCACCACATTTTGTGGCTTCTAAATTGGAGGTAGAAGCAACCATCTAGATAATATAACGGGCTGTTACTGAAGGCTGTTCTCCGGAATATTGCTGTCATTACATATTGAGACACTTGTTACAAGTGATGTTCTGTACAGGAATTAGACGGAGCTCTTGCAACTCTGAATTTCATCTCATCGTCCTGGACGTCATATCCATTTAAGAGGCTCCCTGAGTACCCTAAGCTACCAACCTACTGGTGCAGGGTGTATATTCAGCACAACAGACTGGATACTTCTTGGACTTGGGTTCATTAATGTTTGCACCCCGTTCTCTTCTGTTAGACAGCTGTTGATGATTTAGCACACGATTCGGAGTCCAGCGAAAGAAACCAGAGTCTTTTCCCATTCACCACAATCTAAGTGCCTAACTGCTCAATGGCTTCTGTAAAATTACGACAAGAGCATCTTGTCTTTCACAATACTACCATCAGAATGTTCGACAGAGGTATTACAAAACAATAATAACGACCCTCAATTCCCAAACTTTCCAAAATGGGCCAAATGCAATATTTTAGCCCGACGCAGCTAAGACGCCGTTCGTGATATGAATAAAGTTAGGTGGCCATTGTATTACGAGATTAAGACGTATCCTATCTGACATCCGTGGGCTCCTCACCTGCTAGATCATTTTTAGAAGGCACACTTGGCTCGTCGCCAATGAGCCCGTCAACCCAATCTCATACCTCACATTTTTCACTACCACTTTATTATTTTAATCACGTTCTTGCTATACACCCACCCAGAGCCTTTGTGCATTCTATTTGACATTTATCACTATAATATTTGACCGATTTGTACGATTCAAACAACGTAGTAGGTAGTTGAAGATATTGAATTGAGTGCATAAATCTATCGATTGATATACAACATCAAGACGTTCAAGTAGCTATTCTCGCTCTTGTCTTTTCGAGGCAAAAATTATCAAAGGTCACAATTATCAATATTTTAACCATTAGAACGTCATTTTCCTTTGGGTACGAGAAGAGCGGTGAATCTTCATTGATTCAAAACACAATGATTAATGGTAACATAGCCCTGCGTGTTTCTATTTTAATCAATAATCCACGGTTTTTTTTAACGATAAATCATGTAAAACAAATGTACAAAGGCTTACGGTGTGCCGGGGAGGTCTGCTGTCTAGCCAGGTGGTTAAGATAATTAATTACCATTCAACTTTTCATTATATATGAACTTTCCTAAATTTACAATGTCAAGGTCTAGTCTCTTGTAAACATTCACCGACCTGTGCACCTACCTGTGTTGTTGAGGTTTGAAAATGGATTTTTGAGGAAATCCCAAAAGAAGCTTTGAACTGATATCTTTTTCTTTCCAGAATAACTGCCGATGAATTACAGTATTTTGTGTTTGTGTTTTGTCAATTGGTTTAGTGGAAATTTCATATTGTAATCCTTTCAATTTTTGATATTTCTGTTTCAGGAAACAATGTTGGGAAGGAGAACGGAACGTGTGAAGGAATTGGTGAAGGAGAGGGGAGTGATGAAATGGTCTGTGGTGTTGGGGACGGAGACCAGGTGGAGAGGCCCAGCGCAGCTCAGGGTGACGCTCTTCACCTCCAGAGACGGGTGGGACTCTTCAGTGGGGTGGCTCTAATTGTCGGCACTATGATTGGTAATGATAAATAGATATAAATATACGTGTTGATGGGATTGACTAGTGTGAAGCAGGTTGTATTAAAATGACCAAGCTAGTCTTTTTTTCGTGTTTATTTTCTCACGACGTTTCGGCAATGGAACAAAGCCCTATTCATGTGAGGTTACATGTAGAAGTGAAAAGTTTTTACATTAACCTGAAGAACTGTTGTGGAGAAGTGCCCACTTGGTCATTTTAATACAACCTATAAATATACGTATAAATCTACCTATAAATCATCTGGTGATCCAATAAGTAACTAAAGTAATTCACAAGGTAATTAAAATCGTCGTACAAACACACCTAACTGGCGGTTTTGAGCCAATCAACAAGGAACTACCGCTACAGTCTGTTTCAAACTGCTTTAGTATTGGGGCGAGCGGGCCGTAGGGGAGGTGGTGCAGACACTGTTGCCATACTGTTGCGCGGTTGATCAAGAGACACTGAAGCAGCCCTTGTCATTTTCTCGAGATGTGGCAACGCTGCGGTAAACGAATCCCAGTCATTGGCCGAGCCCCTTCTCCAGTACCCAAAAGCAAACGCTCCTCAATACTAAATCAGTTTAAAACTGAGTATAAAGAGATCCCGCAATCATTTCCAAGTTTTTCATCTGGCATCGACAATGGATTGGCTAAATTTAAATTGTATGGAACAATTTTTACTTAATTATGAAGAATGTCACCAATTGAATAATATTATCGAGGTTGGAGTGGCAACATGGCACAACTCATATTCCCTGATTTTACAAAAGATGCAAGTGATTTCTCGCCCTATAAATGTAATAAAAGGCAATTTCATTGCTGTAACATAACGATTTTCATCTAAGACCAAAATTCTGCTCAAATTACTCAACATTCAATTTTTGGTTGAGATTGGCCAAGTTGTTTGAAATCTCAGTTGAGATAGGCTTATGTTGTACAGGGTATCGTATTTGTTCAAGGTGCTTGTACTTAGGTACCTTCTTCTACTTCCAACTCCAATTCACATCAAGTAGTTACCAATTATCTTGTTTTCTTCTTTTTTCCAAACTTTAAGGAATAAAAGTTACTCGGGTATTAGTGTCAAAACATTACTTTATTTAATTGTTCTTGGACGAGTTTTAAATTGGTTAATAGCCCAGTTTCCAGGTACGTCGATATACAAGTTGAGAAAAGATATTTACAATAATGAGACCATTATGTAGTTTACTACGGATTTCCCAAAACTGTTCTATTAAGAAAACTTCTTTTTCTTAATGACGTTTCATTTCTTTTCTGCTCTCGCCTTCGTGAGGGATCTGAGTGAAAAAAACGTGTGACAGTCTACGGGCATGAATTGCTTCAGATTTTTGAGGTCTAAATCCTCTGAATCCTCTGACGAACAAAGTTGGTCAATGGGTACAATGAGATTTGTGTCACGCTGCAGCCGGTTGCTACAACTCGTTTCTTTCGTTTTGCTGGCGGTTCACAGTTCTTGACCAGTGTTATAGTAGATAACTGAAACCATTGTGAATCTATGGATACTAGTGTCATCATAGTCTGACATTTTTCACTTTTGGTTTTCCTTCTCTGATCGATGATTTCATACTATTTTGCAGGTTCTGGAATCTTCGTCTCGCCGTCAGGCTTACTAGTGCGCACTGGATCGGTAGGCATGAGTTTTGTCATTTGGATATCCTGTGGAGTACTCTCACTATTGGGTTCGTACAGATTTGATTAGTAATAACTTTCTTAACTTACTTAGAGAAATCTAGTTATTTTGTGCCACCTAGCTACATCGATGACGATACAGGTTGGTGGCCTTTTTCGTCATCGAAATTCTTCGACTTCTACATCTTAACCTTTTATTGCATGATTTTTTTTTTCGCTGAAAAAATGAATGTGATAGATTTTGGTCTATTAGTACTGGAAAAATTCCTAGAGTTATTTTTCACTAGGAAAATTTTTATGTTGCAAATTTACAGCATTGTGCATTTGGGTACAGCATAGAGAGTACTTTGGAAAACAATGTGTTCAAACATGAGTTGAAAATGAAGTAACTAAAATTTTGTTACTTCCACAAGTCCTTATGAAATATTTAATATTTCATAAGGACTTGTGTATTCAAAAAACTAAGCAGGAAGGTCATTTTCTTGGAAATGACCAAGATTCAGCCCTCCATTTGTAATCTTTCTTAATAGTTTTTTAAGTTGATATACCTTGAGCAGGTCTTCATCGTTTACACGTTGCCCTGCTCAAAATTCCAAACATTGCAGAAATTCGCCTCAAAGTTTTTCACTGAAACCTTTGATGTAAGGTGCAACTCATTATAAAAACCCCATTTTTTGGTGAAACATCGATATGACTTCAATCAATTCAGCGGTGAAAGAAAAAATCGCAAATTAATCGATTTATGATTTAGTTTTAGGATTGTTTGTTTAGGCAATATTCCTCAACTTGCAAATGACTAGTAAATAATGAAATTTGCAAGCGGTATCATCCCAAACCGAGTTAACTGCTTGAAAAACTCGACTCGAAAATATCGTCTCGCTGAGCGGAGAAGACGATTAGAAATGATAATTCTCTCTGGAAACGGCGGGTGACGCAATTCGAATGCTGAACGAATTTCTATGTCTGACGACTATTGGCTCAAGTGGAAAATAAACGCCGAGTTCTGAACTTGGTCCGGGCGATTCAATTGTCGAGGAGAGCGCCTTTAAATTATTCGGGCGCCGTTCCGCGCCCAATGTGTCATTTCGCGGGTTCCATCAACGTCGTCCAATGAAACGAATTTACTTTGTTCAAAACTTAATTTAGAGTTTGGACGGTATTGTATGTTGAAATATGAGGTCTGGGGACTTCAGACGACGGTAAGCGAAACTTATGTCCGTGGATGTGAAAGAGACGATTCTGCGCATCGGGAAACATTTTGGCAAAAGAACTATATTAACGCGCCAAACTCTGAAACTGCTCAACTGATGTTTATTGCTGCATTACGGGTGAAATGGTTTAGCGGCAAACAAAACGCCCTCGAAATAGCGAGTTGTACTCGTGACATTCACGATATTTCCAGAGCAATTGCTCTACTAATTCAAATACTCGTAACCACAAGTTTTTTGCAAATTGGGCATCATACTCGGGGTCTTATTATTTTCTATAAGAATGGGATACTCGTTTTATAGAGATTTACTTGTACATACCTGTAAATGTCACATTAGATAGATTCATATAATGGCATAATATAGTAAATATATTATTTTGTATCTGTGGATTCCCTCCCCAGGGGCCTTGGCTTACGCCGAGTTGGGAACCATGAACACAAGCTCTGGCGCGGAATATGCCTATTTCATGGACGCTTTCGGACCTCTACCGGCCTTCCTGTTCTCCTGGGTGTCGACTCTGGTCCTCAAACCTTCGCAAATGGCCATCATATGCCTCAGTCTCGCCAAGTACTCAGTGGAGGCCTTTTACTCCATAGACTGCGACCCTCCAACCATCGTCGTCAAAATGGTCGCCGTACTCGCGATAAGTAAGTACCCAAGGAGGTCATTAGTTATGTACCTAAGCTAGTAGTTGGTTATCGCAGAATAGTAGTAACTAGGTAGAGTCGTTGTCTAAGAACACAGGAGAACAACAATAATAGCCTATGGTGTGGTCTACTCTTACGTCTTGTAACGTTTGGTCGTTTTATTTCACATAAAACCAATTTAGTTTCAACTTGAACTTCACCCCAATTCTACTCAAGATATTCTTTCAAATCAACTGGGTAAGGTCAATACGCAAAATAAGGTGGTAGTTCCTGCCTGTAACGTCTATGTAAAAAAACTGTTGGTGTATAACTGCTGTATAAGACATCATCCATCAATTCTTCATGATCTTGAGGGGGTGGCTTGTATATCAGGACAAACCCTGGGATGGGGCCAAGTTGCTTCTTTGTGCGGTACTCATAATTTAGCAATAATTTCCAAACAACAATCTTTGGCGTCGAATGGCAGCTCAAGATTTTGCAACTCGAGGTATTCAACAATTATTATTTGGCATAACCAGACAGCAAAATCGTAGTTATAAAAGAGTCTCACGCTTCACGTGGATGTTTTGTGACAGGTACGAGTATTTTCAGTTTTAATTGAGTCCTGCAATAGATTGTTGAGGTTTCAAGCCCCACAGGAACCCAGGGCTGGTGGCGTCAAGGCGAATGGTAGCCGGGATGCCGGCCTTTTTTATAACCTCATAGCGAATACCGATGCAACCTCCTATTTTTTGTAGGAATGGCCTCAGATCGCTCAGTCAGCACCTCGAAGCAAAAATACCAAAAAACTTGGGTGGGTCTGTCAGGCCGGGGATTTGCTCGTACGTTGACGCTCTACTGCGTTAGTTTCTCCTCTCCAAGTGGAAGTTCAACCTTTGGGTTCCCATTTGCTACACACCTAGTTATCCTTCTTTTTTTCCTTAAAAAATTCATAATTTGGTCGATTTGGACTCCTTCACTTACTACATGAGTGTTAAATCATTTCATGAGTGTTAAATCAGGGGCGGATCCAGTGGGGGGGGGGGGTCCCCCAACCTACCTACCCAAAGTTTTTTAGCGATTCAATTGCATATAGAGCGTCTAGGAAATCACTGAAAATAACTGAATTTCTACCATTTCCTACTTCTAAATTGCATTGCCAAATCAATGATTTTGAGCAATTTTGCTTTTTGATTTTTGATTTTTTTGATTAACCACTTTTTGGACTTCAAGACGTCAAGACGTCTAAGTAAATCATTTAATTTTATTTGGTTTACCAGAAGTGTAATGTTTGTGTTTTAATTTTTCTTGTATTTTGGATGCCAATAAATAAATAAATAATAAACGTCCATGTTCGAACTGAGCCTTAGTATGGATCTAATGAGTGAGTGGCCGTTGGGCAATAAGGCTGGGGGGTTGGGCAACTACTATAACATTGCCAACTTTTAGGTCCGTGGGGGGGGGAGGGGGGTGAGGTGTCGTCATGACCCCCCGTAACTGGTTACAATTCTAAGGTGGTTGAGTATCTTTACCTGCAGTGCGTACTTCAAGATCATAAAGACGCATTTCTTCTTATACAGCAGTTATACATACGTATAAGTGCTTCATTTCATTGAATAGCAATCTCCTTTGTTGATTGTTGCATTCTTCGACGGGTTTAAACAGTAGAACAAGCAGAATAGGGTGTGCGCACTTTTTTTCTGGAAGAAGATGCTTCAAAAAGGGCAAATTTGACCTCATGCGCGAAAGTTACCTTCTCCTGAATTTATAGAAAATTAATAAAAAAAAGGCAGAAAATAAAATTTATAATCCTCATTTACAGGCGAATTTAATTCGCCTGTAAATGAGGGCTGATTACGATGAAATTATTCGGCAAGGTGATTGGCTGACGCTTTTAGGAGTACCAACGTACTGAAACTTCTCATGACCGAAATCCCACAACCGAAGTCAGCGTTCCAAGCGGCCGTCTTCAGATTACCCCGCGTAACCTTGACAAACAAAATATTTCAAACGTTCTTGTGAATTTTCACTTTAACCAGAATGAGTTTTGACCTGCCAAATGTTCCTTAAAGAGTTTTTAAGGGCGTTAAAAACGAATTTGAGGTAGAAAAATGCGAATTTCGAACCCATGCGCACACCCTATTACTCGAATAGATCAAACTTCTACTGGTTCAGCTTGAAATGTGTTGGAAAACGATATTTTCCTTCAATTTAAACGTACTGATACCTAATACTCTCCTGGGGTTGCCAGAGATCATCGAGCTTCCAAATACTCACGTCCCAATATTAAGAATGAAATCTGTACTGAGGGAAGGAGGAGGTGAAGTGAGCAATAAATAATTATTAACATTGTATCCTTGAAACACCACAAGAATGAACGAAAATAAGTAATACTAAGACAGCAATAGCCATGAAACACCCAGGTTAAAGCTTGTCTTGAAGACACTCATCATTTGAACCGCTTGAACATTCCTTATTATTGACCTCAGCGTATTACGTTTTCCCCCTTGACGACAACTAGGACGTAATACCGGTGAAAATAGATCATTTTTCGTTTGTCAGATAGCTACCCCTTACATTGTACCTTTTAGAAAACGTCACTTGAAATTTTACTTGTGAAGAGCCCATAAGGTTCCCCCTTCATGCTAAATGCTTCATTACAAGGATGCAATTACGTTTTACGTTACTTCACAAGTTGATTAAGATCCTCCACATAAGCCCTGGGCTACAGGAGATGCATCATCAGACCTGCAGAGAGTGCCGCAGTTTCAGATTAGGTTGGTTCCCTGATTATTTCCGATCATTAAAATTGGCAGTTATGTATTAACTACTAGTTGATACACCTGGGCGTGGGATATCTGACTGAAATGAAATTTATCAACTGCGCATAATTAAACCCGTTCAGTAAGCTCTAATCGTAAAATACACCTGGTGTTGCAGTTATTGCCCAGGGTGCCTGCAATAAAGTAGCCCTGTATGAGACATTACTTTGTTTAAAAAATTTATTGAAATCTAATTTGTGTTTCCAACATTACCAGTATGAGTTGATAATGTATTGCGGTTGTTCCAAATTATGATCGGTACATAATCTGGGGTCCCTCCTCCGGATTGAATATGTGAACTACACGAGTGGTATCCTCTTCAGGTAAGGATTTGTTTATGATTTCATGAGGACGGGTTGCCTGCACTCTCTTCTGTTTTGATGTATTTGGAACGTCTCGAATAGTTCAATTCTACTTGATGAATTTTCGTTACACAACCATAAATATGAACAACTCTCTATTGCCTTTATCGAAAGTGAGTTCTGAATATCTTGAAACCTCTTTATTTCTTGTAACATGAATTTGACCTAATAAGTTCTAATCACAATGCCACATCGCACTGTTACTCATCCCTGACCTAAACAAAAGCTACTGGTGACGTAGAAATCACTGAGTATATTGGAGAATAGACCTTTTCAAAATCCCAACACCCAAACTCCACGCATGTAGAGATCAGATTTGTACAGGTCGTAGACTACACCCAACTTGGTGTTTCTCTCTCTGTAGCAGTGGCGGCTCCTGCCCTGAAACTCATGGGGTGCACATAGATCAAGAGGGGCTATCGCGAGGTTGTTGGATAATACTTTCCCGATCCAGTATACACAAGCCGTTCTTGTGAGAGACGGCCAATTCGTGCTTTTCGATATCTCGCCAAATGAGACAGATCACTCATCCCATCTTTAACCCAAGCCTCATTTCGATTATTACAACAAAGGACGCAAACCAAGCTAAATAATTTGTTACTCACCTTCAAGTCTACCTTTTTGTAATATTCGGCGTTGAACTTACGACACGAATCTGGACGATTTTTGATATTAAGTGTTTGCCGAAGTCCAGGAAGTGACGGCAAGGGGCGCCCTAATCCCGAAACTTAGCCTGATCTTCTTGCAGTGACTAACGGGAATAGTCGAGTTTGATGAACTCTACTGAATCTATTCTCTATTCTGACTCTATTTATCATCGGGAAACAGAAACACGACGGTGAAGTCAGAATAGGGAACGTGTGTCATAGAATAATTTGTTGATGCTCAAAAGTCGAAAATTGGTGACTCACAAGACATGTAAAACGAGTAATTTCAAACGAGAAAATTTTTCTTTAACTACCAGATCGAACTAAAGAATGGCGAATTTGAACTTTCCCCGTTCAACGTGTTCGGACAGGGTTGTAGCAGTAGCCGCCACTGCTCTGCAGCAAACATAAAAAACTTTTTTGTCTACCCAAGTTGCTCCTCCTGCCTGGCAACCATCACGGATGAGAAAACTTTGTCCAGCCCCTCCATGGAATAGTCTTTAAATCGTAACAATTAAGATCAAATTTTAAAATAAAGATGTTTCCAGATGCTGCCGATAGATTTTCTCGTCCCAGAAGAGGAAATGGTTGTGTACCGACAATTCTAATGAAACACAAACTTTTAATTCAAGCAAAATCAAACAAAATGGGCGATTAATTATTCTCAATAATTCAATCCTGCAAGCTACCAAATACATACTGATGCCAAGGGTTTATTTAGTCAGCAACAACGACTACTCAAGTTTTTTCCCCCTGTGATTAATCCGGTGTCCAAATCAAAAGATGAACGGTACAGGATAAAGGACGGCCTGAACAAACCAACGTATTAATGAGAATATTGATCCGTGATGTTGACCCTGTCATGGACGAGGGATAGTTGAAAAGGGGTGTCATCCCTTTCAGCCACACCTTTACCCTTTCAACGTCGTCCATGGCCTAGCCTCGGGTTTTCTTCACGGGAAATGATTACTTTATTGGTCTCACCAGTTATTATCAGTCTTAATTCATTGAAAAGTGTTCAAAAACGTTTGCTCACTAGAGTAAAATAAAACAATTTATTGAGAAAAAAACAGAAAGGGCTCTTAGGGCTCTTAGTAAAAACCATTATAATAAGATGAGGTAAAGGAGCACCCTGTAAAATAAAACGCACATAACAATCTCCACGAGAAGTAAATCTGATTTTCTTGTTATTGATATTGGTTTCCAAATTCTTTATATAGGTATGATTGGGTATCAACTTCCTCGAGTAGAGCCCGATGTCGTGAGATGGTTTGCTGGTGCTGATGTCTGCTAGAAAAAAGGTCCTTCGTGTAAAATTTGGGAAAAAAGGGAGTTGTCGAATTTTCATGCCCAGAGCTGAGCAGGAGGAGATGGAGAGTATAAAGATCGTTAATTTATTCGCTACCAGAAGATTGAGGTCATCTACACACAGGGCGACAGCAGTGCAGCTACAGAAAGCAGTTCATCGAGTGTAGGTCGTATTTGTGGTACCGCTGGATGAAAAGGCAGCAAAGAAGAAGTTATGGGTGGATGCGTACATTCAGCAAAACTATCTCACTCGGGTATTTGTTTGAGCACGAGAATGCAAGAGTGACAAGAAATTTTGCGCGTTCTATAGAATATGGAGAGGACTCCTAAAGCCATCTAAACGGACACTCTTGCTCCAGTTATGCATTACGTAGATAGAATGTAACCTGTTTGGCTGTCACGTAGGCGGTCTTTTTCTGCAAGAGTGACAAGAAATTTTGCGCGTTCTATAGAATATGGAGAGGACTCCTAAAGCCATCTAAACGGACACTCTTGCTCCAATTATGCATTACGTAGATAGAATTTAACCTGTTTGGCTGTCACGTAGGGTCTTTTTCTGCTGCGTCAGGTTGTGTGTGTCTCCTCTTCCGCACGGGATGCCCATGAAGGCCTCTTCCCGCTGGTGGTGCTTCAGATATGGTGTCTTCTGGTGCTGGTGATGAAGGTGTTGGAGCTGGAACGGTAGGAGTGGATGGCAGAGGTGATGGAATAAGGAGGTGCGAATCGAGGAAATTGAAGCCGACCACTGATCGGCGGAGCCACATGCCGTTGTGCAGGAAATCGAGGAGTGATGAGACGGGGCACGACATGAACGCCCCTCGACCCGTTCGTGGAGGTCCTGAGAGTTTTCGAGATGGAAAACTCGATTAAGAACCAGGCGGGTATGATATCCTGGTAACGGTCATCTTGGAACTGAAGACGTGCTCTAAGCCTGGGGCGTTGGAGCCAACGCCCGTTGTTTTTCCTTCAGTGGCTACACTACTTCGTTAACCCAGAACTGTCGATGGGATGAAAACGCCTCCTCTCAGGACTCTCCTCAATTAGCTTGTCACAATCCATTGACAGGTACACAACGGACGTTGGAACGCAACTAGTGGAGCCGCTCCATTCGATTCTTCCATTTGATTAGGGTTTTGCCTTCGCCCCTCAACGCAACGTTCTGCGTATCCACCGCGACAGTCCGTGTTGGAAATACCCAAAGCACCTGCTTTTTGCAGCCCACCCCATTGCTTATCCATGGCCTTATCCCATCCTTATCCATGACATCTCTACTCTCCATGGTCTCTTGTCTGGTCACCTGGATGAGTCCCTGCTCCTGCTCGGCATTGGCCTGCGCTCCCCACGTCTCGCTCTGTGGAACCGTTTGCCGTACCTTTCTCAGCCACAAACTACCTCCAGTATCGCCGTCTCTCTCATCTGCCTCGATGAGGTAACTTCCTTGCTTTGAACTACCCCGCCGTCAACCTGTTTACTGCCCTCTCCATTCTGTCATGTCAAGCCTGAGCGGTCTTCTCCTACAGCGTCTCCTGGAGATCTGACGATCCCCCTTCCTCCTCATCTATTTTGCTCTTGCTGCATATTAATTTTCAATTGTATTATCTTGAACTACACATACCCTATGTTGTATTGGGATCGACCCGTATTATAAATAAATAAAAGCACGGTTAAAAAGCCCCACCCACAGCTAACGACAGGTACCGTCCTGAAGAGCGAGAGTAAATCAAATTGGGGTTCACTTCTGGAATCACAAAAAATCTGGTTTCAAACAGGAATGATGAATTTGAGGATAAGATGAGGTCTTTGTAACTTTCAATTCACCACAATTCATCCCAGCATCCACTGTATGTATCGTTTGTTTGGTTTTGCTTGAATTTTCCCTCTAGATTTACAGTTTTTATCGTCTCGATGCTTTCTTTTATGAACGACGAACTTTCGGGATTTTCAAGGATATATTCAAGTCCATAACATTCCGGGACCGTCGGAGTTATCCACGTCGATCATTTTAACATTATTATTTGTCACGTTTTCATCATAATCTTCCATGAAGGTTCTTTTTTGCACACCACATTTTTGATTGAGTGCGTTTTTTAGTTGAGTCAGGCCACGATAGGGGTTGTACCTATGTTGCAGGCATCCACACCAACCGAGTTGAAGTAGATCGGGGCCAACGGCTTCCAATCTGCCCATCGGTGAGAGAAGATAGACCATACTAAGTTAAATATCTTTTTCTTGTATGTTTTCTTTTCCAATGAAATCATTTATTTTTATTTTCTTCCATTTAAAAAAAAACAAAAAAACAATCACCGTTATTCATCTGTTGTCTTCTTTGATTAATAGAAAGTCTGCGTCGTTGTACGAGTATGATTTACATGACGAGTAGGGCTTTAATGTGGATAATTCGACTAACCATCAATACCAGTAATGCAATGAAATGTGCATCTACGTTTCATAAAATCACCTATAAAATGCGAATTCAATGAAATGCAGGGTGAGCCAAAACAATCAGCAATAAGCAACGTTAAAGGGCGGTTACAAAAAAAATGGCACAGCATAGAAGAATGCGGTTTGTTTTATTAAACTCCGTACATCACTTCACTTTGATTATCATGATTATTACTTTGGTCCTGAAAATTATGCCAGGAAGGTGACCGCTCTCTTGCACATTTCGATGAGAATCACGGTGATTTCTTCTCTGATTCGAGTCTCAAGCTCTTTCAGAGTGTGAGGCCGGTGTTTGAAAATTGCACACCAGACAGAGCCTTTTGGGGAGTGGAGATGTCTGTCACACCAATTGTGGACATTTTGTTTGTTAATTGCTCCTGAGAGGTGGAGGTGGGGTGCAAGAGAGCGGATGACGCAATTTCTAAAACCTAAGTAATCAAAATGAGGTGATGTGAGGAATTTAATAAAACAAACTGCATTCTTCTACGTTGCGGCGTTTTTTAAAAATCGCCCTTTGAAACTGCACTGATTGTTTTGGCTCACCCTGTACTTTTTATTGAAAACTACAGTGGCGAACCTTCAAGAGGTACCAATTTCATTTTGTTAATGGTTAGTTGGATTTCTTTCATAACAACATCTGCGACACCTGGGAATCATTGAAAAATATAACACCAGAAAATTTTAGTAAAAGATGAAACAAGTTGAAAACTTGTTTCTTGAAACTCCTCGTGGAGCCAGCAGGAGATGATGATAGTGTTGGCAAAATAATCCATATCAAACATATAGGAATCGATTGCGAAACTGCTGTGAAGTTCATAGATGGAAAACTGTGGTGGTTTCATGTTTGCTGCTCGGCTCTATGGAGCTGGAACCTGTGAGTAAAATTATAATTTCCGAAGATTAGAATTTAAAAAAAAGTGTATAGAGGAGTGGGTAATCACTGAGGTGCATTGGCAGTGTGTTTGTCAATGGAACGCTGGCGCAGTTGTTGTTCCGCACCGAATTATTGAGCAACCTATTATTGAACACCTTGGAAATTGATTCCATGTACCTGTTACAGCATGCTTTCTGTGTGTTTCGGTACTTTCAGTATCCGTGGGATTGTAAATTTATCGAGCAAGAGCTATACCGGGTGCTATTATCTTTGATAATGAACCATTGGAATCGCCCATGAAAAAAAAAAAAAAAAAAAATTACCCCCTCAAAGTTTAAAGGTTTACGTTTCAGGGTACTTAGATTCCCAAGATCGGATAAAACTAAATCCGTCCGTACCTACGCCTTCTGCAGCAGTTTGCCCAGTTAGCGTTGACCGAAAATTACGAAATTTCGTTTTCGGGTTCGGACAACACCCACGAGGATCCTTGAAACTTTTCATAACCCCAGGTCTAGGTGAAGGGGTCCAAAACGAATTTTGAAATTTAGTTCAAGTTTGAACAAAATTTGTTACAGCTAGAGATGGGAAATTTTAAACAAACGTCAAAACTGGATGACAATGCAATTCACTCGGTTACTTGTCTGTAAAATGGTTTAAACAATACTTATTTGTTTAAAACAAAATAAATTTGGAAATATGAGCTGGAGTCTTGAAATTTTAAATATACCAGGTCAAAACTGAATGATAATGCAGTATTCAATCGGTTTCTTGTCTGTAAATAATATATATTTGTTTAAACAAATTAAATGTGGATTATGAGCTAGAGTTTTGAAATTTTAAATATAGTTCAAAACTGGATGACAATTCAATATTCACTCGGTTTATTGTCTGTACAATTGTTTAAACAATTCCTACTTGTTTAAACAAATTAAATTTGGATGATGACCTGGAGTTACATCTATCATTAGTGATCTAGACAGAATGGTGATCTACACAAAGAAGATAGTAAACCGTTTGTAGAGTATTTCTTATTGATTCTGGTAGAACGGGCGAGAATTTCGAGCTGAAAATTGGCACACTGACTTATATCAAACTCCGATCTGATTGGTACCAAATACGTAGCTCCAAGTTTACATGACATTCTCAATTTTTACTAGGGCATGAATGTCCATTGAGTAGTAGGCTTGAGTTCATGGAATATACAGCTAGTTACTGGATGCGAAAAACTCGGAGAAAAGTTAATTATAAATGAACCAGGATGGGCTAGTGAGAATTCGTTTTTCAGCCAGTGAGAGTGATGCTATGATTGGAATAGTATATTATTTCAACAAAATTATACTATTTGACGCAGTAGCTGAGCATGTTCTGTATCACAGGAAGCTTCCCGAGTGTAGCTAATGGCGATGCATCCACCAAATATGTACTCCTTCTGGTGAATATGGTTGAATAAAGTTGAATACACTCGGGAAGCTTCCTGTGATACAGAATATGCTTTGTTAATGAGTCGAATGATTTGTCTCCGAGGGTAACTTTTGGAGGTCGTTAGCTGGAATTATGTAAGAGCTCTCTTCGCATTATAACTTATTAAAGGGTCACTCCAAGGATGCCGCACCGATCGACCCATCTGAATGAATCGATAGAACCTTGAAACAATTTGCAATACGCGATAATATATCCGCACAATCCACGATGCCTTAGTCACGAGAGCTCTGATCGTAGCGTTTGCCCTTAATATTATTAATCAATACTACCACCAGTAGTCACCAACAATTTCCGATAATAATCATGATAATAATGATAACCAGCAACTGGACTTAAATTGCAGAAAAGGTCACGGTGTCCCTTAAAAGTAGTCATATCAAAATAGACTCGCTGTGTTCTATTGATACAAATTACCTTGAGGTCCAATAATAGTCCTCACATTCGGTGGAAGTGGTTGGTTTGCATTAAATTTAAACTGTCATTTTCAAAACTCTGTAGCTCTTCAGAATTGTACTCAATTAGTGGATTGTCTCAAAACTATGGAGTGACTTTGTAATCCACCACTCAAGGATCACCGGAGAGGCAACTAGTCGAAATTATCAACAGACTCCACCGGAGTAGGGTTCACAAAAGCCTCAAAGTTCGTAGTTACTTGGAACAATTGAGACGTCAATCGAGAGGTTCAGTCGTTTATCTGTAGTGCTTTGAGAAACATGAAAGCCATGAAATTAAATGAACGAGTACAACCGTAACGATTTGCCCAATGGGTGAAGATGTGAAGATAGATTATAGAATCAGGCATCGCGCGATAACTTGGCTGAGCAGCGAGTGAAGGTACAATTCGAGGAACAAGACTTTCATCACCGCCAACTGCCTTACAGAAAAACATAAAAGATAAGAAATGGGTTCTCCCTAAAATTATGCTCCCATTTCAAACGTGAATTCTAGTTGTTTGCTGAGCTTGAGATCCGGAGTTTTTCAATTTCTTTTGATTGCCAATTAATTCGTTTGAAGAGACGAAAGGACTAACAAGGCTGTTAGATGGCATCTCACTGAGAGATTTCAGCATTTAAATTATAAAAAACTTTCGTATAGCAGAAATAATCTTGGCCGCAAAACAATCTCTTGAATGAATTCGGTTGCCACAGACGCCCAAGTGTTAACGATACAGTCCCACAGCTGATATATCGGCCATATGGGATGGATATCTTGTACGTCACACAACGAACTGCGATTGTTAGAGCCTCAACATTGGAGTGCCTTTGAATACTGCTGATAATCCTTGTGTCCACAAATGTATGTTAAAGGTTCATGTGGGGAACCACTAAATTCGATATAGAATTATCACAATAAATATCTACCAAGAGCAGCACACCAACGGTCGAGAACTCCCCGTCTTAAGGGAGAAATTCCCTTTGTAAGGGAGGATGGCAGGGAGAGGAATTCCCTATATAACATCGACCAGCCATAAGCAACCATGACAGTCTGGTAGAAGCTCTTGGTACGACCTTACTCACATTCAAGCCTTCTCATTCAACCCAATACTCCCGGTAACGCAGATTATCCTTCACGCTATCTCAAAACCTTTCTCCAAACCTACTGAACCATCCAGCTAGTACCTTCCTCATCGGAAGGAAAAGTTTACATCGTGAGGTACCATACTACATCACAGAAAAGTAGGTCCTCACAGTTCACATTGTACCTCTTCGCTCAGCCAAGGTATAGCAACAAGATGTCACCATTGAGCCACGTTTAGATTCTTCAAGTCAAATCATATCGACACTACACTCATTAGACATTTGTATTTTCTCCTTGAGATTTACGAGTTGAATGTTTGCGAAAGGGCTTCGAACTAACTGGAGTCGTGTTTGTTTGCAGTGATCATCCTGGCCATCAACTGTTACAGCGTGGACTTATCGACCCATGTGATGAACATCTTCACTGCTGCAAAGCTACTGGCCGTTGCAATTGTCATAGGAGTCGGAATGTATAAAATTTACGAAGGTCAGTTACATAGAACAGGGCGATCAATGCTCTACATACGTTCAGGATTGCCACTCATAATTTCACACATTTCATTGATATTATTGTCATTCTGCAATGCCTCTTCTGGATCATCAGTTGAGAGAGTATCCACTGTAAGGGTCGTTTTTTTCGAAAGCCGGTGAGGAAATTTTCAAGATCCATAGGTGGCATTTGGATTTGGAGGACCGCACCTCCAGGTTTTTTGGGACTCAAACTTCACCCACCTTTCCCGTGTTAGAATTCAGTCTGGGGCTATTCAACGCATCACTTTTCATCACTGTTCAACGCGTTACTTCGGGCTCAGTCACCAGGAGTTTTGTTCTCTCTCCTTCCCGTTCAAAGAGCATCTTTACCCTCAAGACTTTCTCCGCATATTCTGATGTGTGGGTCCAATGCTGCTCACTCTGCAACATCTTGGCAACTATTAGCTCTGGTGACATGATAGGAGACGCTATGCCCAGTTCTTCTTGTAGCCATCTCCTTTCCACTACCCATTTCGTGCATTCAAAACACTTGTGGCGCCCATCATCTTCCACGTCCTGGCAGCTGTGGCATCCACATTTCCCATTCTTTGCAAGTAGGTATAGAAAAGTCCATTTCCTGAGAAAAACTGAGTCGGGAAATAGTTCACTTCTGCATGCCCTCTCAGCCACACCTGGATGTCAGGAACCAACCAGGCAGTCGACCTCCCTCAGCAGCTGCGGCACGATGGGGTATTCACCTCTCCCATTCTGTACAAGTACCCATAGAAAACTTCATGTCCTGAAGAGAAAAGTTGTGGGCAGTTCCATGGGGGAGTTCCATATGTTGCCTTCCTTAGGTGAATTCTTACATACTTTCAAAGTAATTGTACTATGTGTAATGATGTACGAAATTCTAATTTAGATAAATATAATGTGCAATATATATGTTAATTTTGTGTTATTTGTTAAATGCAGGTAACACCAAATACTTGGACCGGCCATTTGAAGGCACAACATATTCTGTGGGGAACATCGCCACCGCTTTTTACACCGGTCTTTGGGCCTATGATGGATGGAATAACTTGAACTATGTTACTGAGGAAATCAAAAATCCATCTAAGTGAGTATTTATCATCATTATTGTACCTATATATCTGTAGGGAGTGGAGATGGAGGGGTCTTTGATATCCATTGTCAAAGTATAGGGATCGTTCGTTTCTAAGGTTCTTCCTCCCTGAAAAGTATCTTAGCAATGTCTTCGGTTGTCCAATTTGTCTTGGACAGCCACTTTGGGTTTGGCATGTCTTGCTGACAATTAGGCAGCAAAGAAGTCGACGACTCGTCCTATTCGTGTTGCTCCTGAATGTTCGAATAGCTTTGGATATGGACGAGGCCTCAAAACTTCCACTTGCTTTAATGCTTGACCTCTCAGCAATTCATGTGGAATAATGTGGCAAGAGCTGTGTATGATCCCAAAGCTGATTGCATCACGTTTACTTGAATTCCGTGCAAAGCTTCCTGTCCTGCAAGTTCAAAATGTTATAACATTGTCGGTATTAGCCAGTTGGAGAATTTCATTTGGATGCATTTGTATTTCAGGAATTTACCGAGGTCGATTGCTATTGCTATTCCTTTGGTGACGATTTGTTATGTTCTTATCAACGTATCATATCTGGCTGTGATGTCTCCGGCCGAAATGGCTGCCTCAGAGGCTGTTGCTGTGGTGAGTAATTACAAACCATCTTACATTATTGATACACAGGTGACTCGTGCTGTTCGACGTATTTATAACCTATCTTCAATCTTGGGAGTGTTTGTCTTCATCATGACAACAGGCAAGAAAGTCTTTTATTTATCTCCTCCTGTCGAAGGTCTCTTGCAAGGATCAACGCTGCATCTGGAAGCACTAAGTTGATGCTTTTCTGCTGGTAGTAGCACAAATTGCAGACAACCGAAAAATTCTACTTGGCAGCTTTACAATAAACATAGCACTGGGCGACTTTTTGTTTGGACAACATCATGCCGCATGCGACAACATCATGTCGCATTGCGACTTTTATGTGAACCATCTTCAAGGCAACATCTGCCTATACTGGCAAAAACCTCCCTCCAACAAACATAACTGCTTAACTCTTAAAATATGACACTATTTGACTGATATGAGTGCAATTCACCGAGGACTTGTAGGTTGGGTCCTTGATGCCCCATAACCGGATTCAATCGTGATTCAAGCAATACCAGTCTTTTAACTCGCTCAAACTACGAAACCCTGCTACTCGGGAGATTTTGTATACATTCTACAGCACTCTCTTTAAATATAATTTAGATATTCCGATGGTAGGGAGGGTAGGTATGCGTATTTGTGAACTTTTAACCCTAATCAAACACTCAACACCTCAAAAACATTGACTCGTCAAATCAGCTGAGAGCGGAGGATTTATTTATATGTGTATAATTATTTGTCTAATAACGAAATAATCCTAACTAATTTCATAATTTTACAGACTTTTGGAAATAGAGTTCTCGGGGTAATGGCTTGGTTGATACCCCTCTCTGTTACTGTATCTACTTTTGGGTCTGCTCATGGAACCCTATTCGCCGCTGGAAGGTGCGTATTTCTCCTACAGCTATTGTAATGTCTCATTTGATCTAAAGGACTGAAAGCAATAAAGAGTAGAACAAGGGTGGATCCAGACGTTGATTTCTTGTGATAGGGGAGCATGAGGTTCATAACCTAACCTAAGTTTTTTTTGAGCGATTCCATTCTTTCTATTGCATACAGAGCGTAGGGAATCACTGGGAATAACTGAATTTCTACCTTACTCCTACTTCTACACGGCCAAATCTATGATTTCAGCAATTTTGCTGTTTGCATTTATTTTGTATCAAACACTTCTTGCACGCCCATGTTCAAACTCAGCCTTAATATGGACCTATTGAGCAACCCCTCGAAAGTTGGGAGGTGTCACTATCTTGAAATCGAGGTTTCCTGCCAAAAAGTTAGTGGCCATTGGGCAATAAGCAGGGGCGGATCCAGAGCCCCCCCCCCCCCTCTTCTCAGAGGTAAAAAAAATGTACTGACGTTTTAATTCTAATTTATTGTTTTTAGTTGTATGTAATTCTATTGTTTTTGGACTATAACTGGCTTTAACCCCCCTTCGAACAAAGCTTGCTAATCGAGGGAGAGCATAAATGAAGCCACGACAACATTTTACTTAAATCCTCATCTAACATGGTTCGGTTGCATGTTGTACCTAATGAAGAATTTATTACATGTTGAGTACTACTTGATTTCGTTTCAGGCTGTGTTTTGCTGCTAGTCGTGAAGGGCATTTGTTGAATATTTTATCCTACGTTCACGTCAAAAGGTTAACTCCAGCCCCAGGTCTTATTTTTCATGTAAGTACACTTCGAGTATGATATAATTATATTGAGTTAATTAGAGAAAATGTATAGATTATGTAGTTGAAATGATGAGTTGTTAATGCTAGTGAGATTTGTACATTGTACAGGACCCGGGTGTAATATCGTTCCTGGTGGACCCTTGGGGTTATTGATTTTATGGGTAACGTTTAGGGCATGAAGCGGATCTTTGAATTGAGTTAAGGGCTTTGGATGTGTATTCAGGAGGAGCTCCTATCCCAAAATAATATTTAGTGAGATGGCCGCCATATTCAAAATGGTGTCAAATTCAGTAGCGGGATCAGAAACTTCACGGTGGTGAGGGGGAGGGGGTGCACACAGATCAAGAGGGCTATCGCATTTCAACACATTTCAACCGTATACAAATGGGATAAATTTTGTAAGCTTTCTCATCTTCAAATGACAAACGCGACCAAATATATTATACTATAGCATATTATATTATACTATAGTATTATATTATATATTATTATTATTTTTTTTTTTGTCCAATGAGCCAGATCACCTATGGCGTAGGTCCTATGCCATCTTTAACCCAAGCCCCATTTTGATTACTTACTACCAAGCAAAATAATTTGTTACTCACCTCACATCAGATGTGAGGTGAGATTCTGCAAAGCCAGTCTACCTTTTTGTAATATTCGGCGTTGAATTTAGGACACAAATCTGGATAATTTTTCATTTTCAATGTTTGCCAAAGTCCAGGAAGTGACGGCAAGGGATATCACGAATCTTAGCCTTATCTTCTTCCACTGACAAACGGGAGTAGTTGATTTTGATGACCTCTACCGAACTACTCATAGTCGAAAAACAGAAAAAGGAGGATTTGAGATAGCAAATTACGAGTATAATGCAAGAGAGAGAAAACGCCCGTTGCGAGCATCCAAACAGATAAAAGGAAAACCAGTCCTACCAAAGCAGGGCTAGGCAACGCGAATGATGTAATATTACATCATGCCCACATAAGCCGCTCACGGATGATGTAGGTAATATAACATCATGGCTCTCTGAGCTGTCTCCTCACTCCATCGGGTGGAACACAGGATCGTTCTAGGAGTGTCGTGAGGATGTATTTCTCTTCATTAGTTCCCTACCTACCACATTGAATGCGCTACCTACCGAAGGATTTTCGTGGCTCACGTTTGATGTTATATTACATCATGACTTCTGTCATTAGATTTCCGAAGTTGAGCGCATCCGTCGGAGGCGTTGGGGCGGATTTCTGTTTCGCGTTGAAGGTGTTAAAACTCCGTAGAACCAAAATTTGATGTAGGTATATGTATATTTATATTTAATATAAAACCCTACAATAACAATGATGAAGAATGCATTGCGGAGCAACAAGTTATTGCGCTCTCTGACTGGGCCACCACATTCAAACCGAACATTGTCAGGCAGAAGTCATGAGGAAATATGAGGCAAGGGAGGGGGACATGAGCAGTTGCTCCGAGCGCTTCTCATTGATCAATTCAAATAGTAAAATCCTGTTTTCTGTTAATAGTCAACTTACTCTTCAAATGGGAGGAGATTTGGTTATTATTTTTTGTTTATTGGCTGAGGGTCCAGGCTCGTATCCTTGTAGCCGCCACTGAGTCTTGACTTGAAAAAACTTGATGAGGGGAGCTTGAACCCCCTTAGCCGCCCTCCTGGATCCGCTACTGGTCCAATTCCTCAACTTTATTCCTCAAACCTGGAAATTCCTCAAACCTGGAAATCTAAACATTCATCGAATTGTGCGAAAACTATTAGCCCATCCGATTTACTTTTAATAAAACATTTATTAGATGGTCCTACAATTCGGAGCGCTTTGAAGCTGATACAGATTTCTGTTCATTCGTCTTAGAAGCTCAATTCGACAAAGTTTTTTCTCATTAAGTACATACTCCCTTACCTACTCCCTGTGTTTTATGTTGCAGTCCTTGATAGCAGTAGCGATGGTCGGGTCTGGAACCATAGACTCGCTCATAGACTTCTTCAGTTTTACAGCTTGGATCTTTTACGGAGGAGCAATGCTCGCTCTCATCGTTATGAGATTCACCAGACCAAATTTCCCTCGGCCCTACAAGGTACTTGCGAGTTGGACTTGTATAATGTGTGGGAGGTTCTATGGAGAAGAGTGAATCGGTGCTGTCAAAAAAGGAAAAATGTGTTTAATAATTACTCCAGAATTTGGTATTTTGGGGATGGATATCAGTTTTCATGGTCAGCAGTAACCACTTTGAACTCGGATAGCCTGCCTTAGAGATTCAATTGCTGTCATCAGTACCGTAGACAAGAATATCGTTCGGGGGTTTCCAAAAGCAGGGGAAAATACCCCCTAGAAAAATTTACGACAAAAAGGGTACCTACCTACTAAATAGGGGGTTTTAAACTGATTTTAACACTTTTCATCATCGAAAAAACTTCATTTTTCAAAGAAATATTTCTTAAATTCATGATTTTTCAATATTTTTTAATGTCACAATATTTCGGGGTGATACGGTAGGGGGGGGGGGGGTCCCCAGACTGGTATGTGTTGCGGGTTAGCATACTCAGCTGACCTCGCATTCGTATAGGGGACTGAATTACTAATACGGTTATTTCTAGGTAATAGTTTATCGAGTAACAGCGACCGTCTAGTAATACGTTGTGGTATTAAGATATTTTGGTAATAGGCTACCGGCGATTCGAGAACCTTTCCAGCGCCAAACGCGGACTAAGGGTTGGGTTCTGGAAAGGTTCTCGAATTGCCGGTAACCGATTACTAAAATAACCTAATACCACAACATATTACCAGGCGGTCGCTGTTCCTCGAAACTCAATACTCACTCAAATAACTTGTCGACAGTTATGATCGCACACGTTTCATGCATTCGTTTTTCGTAACCTATTACCTGGTATTACCTGGAATAGTCCCAGCCAACCTACTATCACGGAATCCCGAATGGCTGGCGACAAAGAGGCCATCATAGGCCTTTACCCCAATTTCTCAAAACAGTTATTCCAGTAATAGGGTTTTTGGTAATAGGTTATCTGGCATTAGATTATTTGAAGCGGATACGTTAAATATTCCTCACCCCTACTGCATATAGAGAATACCGTTTGTTTTATTAAATTTCATACATCATCCCATTTCGATCCCTTGGAAGCCCGCATTCAGCGACGACGCACCTATGAAGTATCCACTGTACGAGTCGTTTATCTGAAACAAGTTATTTTCATATTAAATCTGTTTGTTTCCAGGTGCCGATCATCATTCCAATTTTGGTTTTGGGTATCTCTTTGTACCTGATTGTAGCCCCCATCATTGATACCCCCCAAATCGAGTATCTGTACGCAACATTCTTCATATTGGGAGGTTTAGTTTTTTACGTCCCCTTCGTCCACTACGGCTACACTTCGCCATGGATGGGTACGTAACTACAACAACATTATTTTTAAAATCCTTATTCCACAGGCATAAGGCTATAAGAGCGAATTTTCGAAGAAATAACTGGTTTTATGTTAAATGCGATGTTTGGAACACCTCATTCAGATTCGGGCAATCTTAAACTTATTGGGTAATTACAGCTATATAAGTATGAAGCTATTCGGTTCCGTCTATCGTGCCTGTGGTAAACGTAGAAGAATGAGCATTTTTAAGGTTATAAATGCGAATTAATTGATAATACTTGAAAACAACGAGTAGAACCCAATAATTCCATATTAATTGATTGGGTTGGTAAATTAAAACATTTTCCCTCCTTCTTGTTGTCTGATTCTTGATTGCTGGCAAATTTTTGTGTATAGCTTAAAGAATAGTTGTTAACATCTACCTCCAATTAAAATTTGCCCATTTCCACCCACTAATACTTGACTAAACTGGCCAAATGTAAATGGTAGGTACCTACTTGGCTGAACTGGCCTATCATTGAGATTTTCTATCTCAATACCATAGTAAACCAACTTTGTGTTATTTCGTCACTATTTGTCTTTTTCGGCATCTTACCCCTCCCCTTAAAACTTTATGAAAATTTAACGCCCCCCCCCCTCCCCGACCACTAAATCTTCCCAAAACCCCCCTTAGAGTGACCCGATTCTGCCCATCTACGAACTTAGCGTTTCTATTGCCAAGACAGATATTTTCTGCAGATTTAAACTTTTTACCGCAATTCTATCGAGAGTTATCGTCTGGAATGACACACACATAAATATAATTCTATGTATATAATATAATATATTATTATTATTATTATATAATATTATTATATGTACATATGATTTTTGGTGTCTTTTGGAAGTGAATTCAGGATGGTCTGAAACGGATTTTGGTATATTTTTTAATTTTTTAATTCGAGTTAAATTTTGGACCAAGAAGAATACTTAGTTTCCTTTTTTTTCGAAAATTTGCTAAAAACCTGTAGTTTCCTTGTGACTCATCATGATTGCAATGATGTCCATGGGGACCATCCAACTAGGGATGCAAATCGGTTATCGATTAATCGGATAGGTAATCGATTATTTGACCCCGATTAATCGATTAATTTTAATCTATGTATAGCTACCGATTATTTTGTATTAATCGATTATTGTAACTGATTAATCGGTTTTCGAATACATCTGGATTTTGAAATAGCATAAGCACGGAAGTAGTATGCATAAGCATAAGGATAAGGAATCCATGGTGGTAGTAACAACGACGATTTGTCTTCAACCATGTCTTTGTATTGTTGTTCTCTACTTTCATACTTGCTACTTTTAGCGGTTCTATTTAGGTATACCTTCAATTTATAATACAACTTCTCCCTTACTAGGGACAATATATGATCATGGATATATGACCATGGGCCAGCTGTAGGAGCCCCTCAGCTGATCCTTTGCCTACTCGGCTTAAAGTGTAAGTCCTATGGAGGCTACATGGCAAATTACAGCTTCATAGGATGAATAGGATAGAAATTAGCTTTTGGAGCCACTCAGCTGATCCTGGCCCAGTGCTGCTTTAGGTGTAAGTCCTAAGGGGGATACATGCCAAATTTCAAGTTCCTACCACCATGGAAATTTGGGAACGACCCCCGCCGTAAGACATGTCCATGTCTAAACTATTTTATGCAATTTTATTAATTTTGGTATTCCCTTACCTTCATTAGTCTTAACATTTAACAATAGGTCGTAACCTTCAGACGGAGAAAACCATCAGATTTTTAGGGAGTGAGAAAGCAAATTATTATGCGTTTGAAATGAGTACTAAAATAACAATCCATTATTAAATAATCGAACATCGATTATTCAATGCCGAATAATTGGTCACATCGATTATTAAGATTAATCATTTGATGCTATAATCGATTATTTGGTTCCGATGTTGCATCCCTACCTACCAACCCCTATTTCGACTATTCTCAAAATAGTTCATTATCCTCTTTATAGCTCTCAATGTACATTTATTGTCCATTAAATGCCCGTTTTATTTCAATTACAGAAAAGTTCACAGTCTTCTGTCAACTCCTCTTCGAAGTGGCGCCTACCCAATCGTTTATAGGATGAATTTATTTTTTCTACAGTTCCCTAGATTATTTATTTTTATGTCAAGAAAAGAAATTTGATAATATAGTAGTATAAATCCAATAGTGAACAAATCAGCTGTCTTGGTTCTCCTATAAACACAGCTGACTGCTGTAAAGTGCAACACTAGCGGGAACGTCCCGAAGTAGTACTCGTTGTTCGTAATATGTGGTAATTTGGATATTGTACGATTCTAAAAAAAACAGCATGCTCTAGCTATTACCTCAGAGTTACCATCATAGTGTATTGATGAATTCATGTACCTTGATTGTGATACCCGTGTATATTTTTATATACATATAAAACAACATAACGAAAATTTAACCTGTAACGTAACAATATTCAATGCCCTTGAAATAACACAATTTACTATAGAGGTGTTTAAAAAAAAAAAACATATTTAGTGGTCAGCTTTTACGGGTAAGTGAAAATTGAAAACGAAACTGTTGATAAAATGTAAGAATTTTTTAATAACTACCACACTATTTTTGTGCTTTTCAGTATTAGCTCATGTTGTGTAGGATTTTCTTGTTTAGAAATGTGTTTTTTTTTTTTAAGATTTGCGATGTTTCATGATTTTTGAATATGTTGGAATTCAGGAGGTGGCGTTCAAAAGGCACTAAAAGAAATGGTGGACAAAACGAGTTTCTCCTACACCAATTGAGTCAACTTAATTTTTTTCTTTCATTTGTTCATCATTTGTCACTTTCTTAATGATGAAACCGAAATTTCAAAAAAGGCTGGAAATGATTTTGTGGATTTTGATCGGTTTCAATGTGGGATTTTGAACGTTTTTGAACGCTCTAAGTTTCGTCATTCAAATTCAGACATGGCCCCTTTCAAAATGGACAACGTTTCAAGAGAAACAAAAAACGATTAACTTTTTACTTCTTTAAGAAATGCTTTCCTTAAGAAATCCCTTTGACAAATAATAAGAAAAGCTGCCGTCTTCAGTTCAATAAGTAATAAATACCTCGATTTTCCATAGTTTACACAGTGGACTTCTCAAAATCCAACCCGTTTTCATTATGCCCAAGTTTTCCCTCAAAATTCGACTTGGCCATGTTGAAGCAGGTTCACGAGGAGGAGCGTTTCTGGCTTTTTATTGGCCAACTCAAAGTCATGGATGCTTTATCAACATCTCCTGGTATTTTCCACTGATGGGTGTATTGCCGTATATGCGCAGAGGTTATTGCGCACGCCTATCCTGTTGTGTTGTTCAGCCATGTGGGAATTCGACATTCCTGGTTCAATGGATGTAACCCTCCAGTGGTAGACCTCTTTTGAATAGTTTTCGGCCTGAATGTGATATTCAACTCATCTCCTGGTGTATCTAAAGGTGTTCAATGAAAAACATATTGGTAAAAACAGTTTTTTATTAAACTCAGAAATACGTGATGGTAAACATAGGTTTTGCCAAACTCTGAAATACAAATAACTGAGCAATCACCATTTTACTAATCAAAATTAGAAGAAGGTTTCAGCAGGGACTTGTGATGAATGGTTTGCTGAGGTCTCCCTGTTACCCGGGGAGGTTAGGCAATTACGCCCACCCAGAGAGATAGCCTGGTCTGCTCCACTGCTGACGTCTTATGTCTCTTCGTTAAGAGGTTTGAATGCCCACAGTATTTTCTCTGATCTCTTGAAAAGGGCGAAAGAGTGAAAACGCCAGATCCCTGATGAAAAATCGTCTCTTAAATTTTTCCAAGCACTGCAAGCTACTGCAGCCATTTCCTGGGGTCAGAAAAGCGCTCAGTCATTTTATACGAGATTTTTAAAAAACTACACAGCGATGCACCCTCAAGGGCAGTGGTGAGGGGAGAGGCCTAATGGACTTCAGCAGAGTATTCCATAATATTTAGTCATATTATTCGTTTCAATATACACTGGAGTTTTTTCCCAGTTCTGGAATGCAGGCTTCACTTCAAGAAGGATTTGGGGGTTTTGAGGAAAAAAGGTCTGCTCCACTGCTGACGTCTTATGTCTCTTCGTTAAGAGGTTTGAATGCCCACAGTCTTTTCTCTGATCTCTTGAAAACGGCGAAAGAGTGAAAACGCTAGATCCCTGATGAAAAATCGTCTCTTAAATTTTTCCAAGCACTGCAAGCTACTGCAGCCATTTCCTGGGGTCAGAAAAGCGCTCAGTCATTTTATACGAGATTTTTAAAAAACTACACAGCGATCTGACACTTAAGGGTTTTTCCTTTATTCATTTCATCAGGGGTTTGGTAGGTATTTTCTCCTCGACCCAGTCTCTACTTCTCTACAGAATCCTGAAATGAAGTACATTTTCCCCTCCTCAATACCAATTTTAATTCAAATTTGAGAATGTGCGGTATTTATAAATATTACATCAAAAAATTGTATCAAGAAAGAAAAACAGGTTTCATTGTGAAGTCCAAGATCATCAAAGCTGCTCTCTCATTGGCTATTGGAATCGATCCACCATCTTGGAATCGTAACCTTTTGAATAGATCCCATTTGGACCGTTTCTATTCCCCCTCCCAAATTGAGTTATTTTTACGTAGTTAACATAAAACTCCCAAACTTGTGGGGAACGAATGAAAGGTCGCTGTGAGCATTTGCACCTAACAACTGAGGAACATTTATAAATGTGCAATTCTTGTTGTTATATAATATAAAGTGTTATATACAATTATGCAAACGTAGGTATGTTATGACGTCTAACGTCAGGGATATTGTTGGCATGAATAATTTATTACGTTTACGTCCGGCTGTACCTCGTTCTTTGAGAATTGTCACAAAAGTTATTTTGTTGTTCTGTCAATTGTTGATGGTTGAAAATTTTTATAAATTGAAAATGTATTGAAAATATACTCCTGGAGAAAAGACCTGTTGTTTAGTTTTTCTTCCTTGCCCTCGTTTCAACTATTAGATTGGAATTACCAAAGAGTTACAATGAAAATACACAGTGGAAATAGTGGCAGCTTGTCGATTTTTTTCGCTACCTATTGCCAATTTTGTCAATTTTCTAGACATAATTCGTACATAATTCGTACATAATACCCCAATATGAGTTATTCCAGCGAAATGAACGATGGTGAAATCATATATTATATGATTTCACCATCGTTCATTTCGCTGGAATAACTCATATTGGGGTAGGTTGGCATATAGAATGCACTCTGAAATGACAAGCTAAGATAAAAACCGGAATAAATACCTATTGTGATAGTTTGCTGAGTGTCCCTGGTTCCCGAAGTTTTGGTTCGACCACTCTGAGGATAGCCAGGTCTGTGAATGCAGACCGGACATACCCCTGGGTGGGCTTCTTGCCCAACCCCCTGAGAACAGGGGAACTCAGCAAACCATACACCAGACTGTACTACCAGAGAGAGGTGTGTCGACGGGGAGGAGGGGATGAGCTAAACCGACCCCCCCCCCCCCAAACTAAATTCATTAAAAGATAAATTGACAAAATTAAAAAATATATATTTTAGTAAAATAATAATTGTAATGCCCCATTTATTATCATTTTATTGGATTTCTTTTCAATTTCCAACCAAAGCGTAACAGTTAACTGTTTTACTATAGTTACTATAGTAGCACTATTATTACTATTATTATTACTACTATTATTACTATAGTTACTATAGTAGCATTATAACGTCAATAATGCAAGGAACAACCGATTTCCAAGATAAAGTGATTAGCGGTTTAAACAAATTTGAACGCTCAGAATTCACGTGTCAATAATTATTTGTGCATCGATCAAGATACCTTAACCATAAGATAAGATTTCCTTCAGTTTGTTCCAGTTTATTTATTTATTTATTTTATTTTATTTTATTTTTTTTTTTTTGCTGTCTATTAGCCTACCAAAAAGGTCGCCTCGTCTCATTTTTAATACAAAATTTGGCCCTAATTAAAAAAAAAATATTTTGTGAATTTCAAAATCGGACAACGCAGGGGCCTTTTCTTACTAATGTAGTGATTTAGAAATTGATTTAAAAACTCTGATTCAATCACAGCTTGAGATATCCTTCAAAAACCTACCAACCTACGTCCTGCAGGCCTCAAAAACTAATGAAGACACAAGATAATTAAGACGCCGAGGTTTATTGTACATTCACTAGGACATTAGTTTAAGATGTGAGGATGTGCTTAAAGAATTCTCTAAAAAACTAAGAAGGCTAAGAACTAAGTTGTGTGATGTTCTAATATTATCAAAGTGGAATAAAATCTCTAATTATTGTCCTTAAAAAAAAAAAAAAATGAAAATTTTGTTTTAATTTGGCTTACTATTCTTGAAACCTTTTTCTACAGTAATAAACCAAAATTATTACTCAAAACTAAAGAATGTGGGAGTAAAATGACTTCTATGAAGTTACAGCTATCTACTCTCAGATAGTCTAAAACAGCACCATTTAAAACGAATTTTTTCCAAATTTTCTTGACCCTCCGGAAAGACCCCTGGCTTCTGCTTTACCCCTCCCCCCTCCTCCCGATAATTTAGCGTGTTCAATTCAGAGCTCTTAAGGTCAACACAACTTTTGTTGTAAGGTGGATTACATTTATTTAACAAATTTCGTTAGATAAAGTTGACGAAAGTGGGTTTTTTATTTTCCTTATAAATTTAACTTGTAATCCTCAGATTAAAGAAAATAAAAATGGAGTGATTATTTATTTTATGGGAGATTTTTCCAAACTGTGCCAACCAACCCCACCGCTAAGGGGCCAACCGAACACAGGGTGGGGTTGAATGGCACAGCTTGTTGACTTTATCACTTTGAGGTGCTCCTGAAAACTTCACATGAAGATGCAAAAATTAAAAAATTATAGTATTATAATAGCCTCATCAGTGTGGTATTCAGAGACAATAAGAGCATTGGCACTTATCTACCTCCTTTCGTAAGAAAAATTCAAAAGCGGAAAGAGTTGCCAACCATCCCTGGTCTCCCCTGCTAAAATTGGTAGATTTAAGCCATTAAAAAAAAAAAAAAAAACAACTTACCTATCGATTGTTAAACATCATGAAGGAATGAAGGAGACGAAACTGCATGAATGAAAAAACCGCAAAAACAATCGAGTCAACAAAGAGACATTCAGGTGCTTAGTCTTCATATACGAAGCTCAATACTCGATTGACAGGTTTACTTGGAACGATGAAAAGAATGAGGAGAGTTAGATATCATAGCGGACAAGGAAAGACGGATGAGAAAGAAAAAGGAGTCCAGAGAGAATTTAGAAGAAGGAAGAGACAGCTCACTTAATAAGATGCACCCTCAAGGGCAGTGGTGAGGGGAGAGGCCTAATGGACTTCAGCAGAGTATTCCATAATATTTAGTCATATTATTCGTTTCAATATACACTGGAGTTTTTTCCCAGTTCTGGAATGCAGGCTTCACTTCAAGAAGGATTTGGGGGTTTTGAGGAAAAAAGGTTGGCTTCACAGGAATATTTTCAGAATCCTCTCTATTTTACTATTCCAAGCCAAAGAACCAGCTTGTTAACACTAGGACGGTCTCACAGCTGGAGAAGCTCATTCACACAATAATAATAATTATTATTGTTGTTCAGAAGCATGTGTGGACACAGCTGATCAAATTGAATCGTCTTTTGTTTTTTATCCGTGGCACGCGGAGCCCAACTTTGCAGAGCATAGAGATGAGCATCGATGAACAAAACATCGATGTTGACCATTGATGTTAACATCGAACAAATACATCGATGTGTGGAAAACATCAATATCTAAACATCGATGTATTTCGGTGCAAAACATCGATGTTTTAGGATCGATGTTTTAGGATCGATGTTTTTAAAAATAATTTTAAAAAGGTAATTTTAGGAATATACTAAATACAATGAAACACTCAACTAATTTTAATTAAAAGAAATACAATGAAATACACAAATAATTTTAGTTAAAAAATACAATGAATTACTCAACTAATTTTTTATTAAATTGCAACAACTAAACTACGTATTATTTACAGTTTTTAAAACCCAGCTCCAAAGCGTCTCATCAATGGAATGGAGGAAAACCACTTTGGATATCATTTTTCCTTGTAGTCTGTTTCGGTTTTTGGTAACTGTTTGCCCAACCAAGTTTTAGACACATTAACCAAGTTTTAAGAAAATGGTTCCTAAAAGCTTTAGTGTTGAAAATAAAATTAGCAATTTCGCGTTTATAAAACATCGATGTACGAAAACATCGCTGGTTAACATCGATGTACGAAAAACATAGATACCTTACCATCGATGTCAAAAACATCGATACCTTACCATCGATGTCAAAAACATCGAACATCGACATGAAAACATCGATGTTTTGAAAACACCGACCATCGATGCTCATCCCTACAGAACATCAGTAGGGTCAGTTATCGGTCTAGAAAACGGTTGCCATCATTTTTCGTGAAAAAAACGGTGTTTCCCAATTTGGAACTTATCTCCCTCACCTCACGGAAACGTTGATAAGGTAAGTGTTCAGGTTTGATGGTGTCGAAGTGTATGTTAGAAGTCTTCAAGTAGAATTGGAAGTGTTTTTTGGAGTTGATGAATGCCCTTGTCGTCCATGATTAAAATCGATATTTCACAAAAATCCTATAGATAGATTTCCCTGACTTTGTTAAAAAGGTGTTAAATTTGACATGAGGAGGATAGATTGTTAAGGAATTTGCTTTTGGTTTATAATCTTCGATAATGAACCATTGCAATCGCCCAAAGAAAAAAATTTTTTAACCAGCCCCACAATCCTTGAAAATGTCATAACCTTAGCTCAATGGGAAGGTGTTCAAAACTAACTTTGAAATTTCGACAATGTTATATCTCGAAAAATTTAACAGAACGGCGTAATTTTCAGTTCACTTTTGAATGACCTGAAAAATTACGAATTTTTTTAAGACCAATTGGATTTTTGTACGACCAGCCGTTCGTTCACAGTGAGCGCGCAAAGGTTTAGAAGAAACACTTAACTTCGCGTCTAAAACGGCCGTTAGGTTGGTCAACCCCCCAGCCGCCCAACATAAAACTACCTTTTTTCATCTTTCCGGTGAACTAGAGACTGGAAATTTTAACCGTGAGTCGGGGATTGACCACATTGCAATATTGACTCGGTTTCTTATCTGTAAAATTGATTAAATAATACCTTTTTCAATAGCTCATCATCAAAATTTAATTTGTATTATTACAAAAAGGCTTTTTGTAATAATACAAATTAAATTTTGATGATGAGCTATTGACTTGAAATTTTAAGTATAAGTCAGAATTGGATCACAATACAATATTCACTCGGTTTGTATGACATGGTATGAGTATGGTATATTATTTTATGGTATGATTTGGCATAGTATAATATGGTATGAAAGAAATTCGTATGGTATTTTGCATGTAATTTGGATGATGAGCTGGAGTTTCATCTAACAGTTCGTTAATTAGATTAGGGTGATCTGCTCAAATATAGGTCAGTATTGGATCACAATGCAATATTCATTCGGTTTCTTGTCTGTAAAATTGTTTAAATAATACCGATTTGTGTAAACAACTTAAATTTTGATGATAAGCTAGAGACTTGAAATTTTAAATATAGGTCAGAGCTGGATGACAATGCAATATTCACTCGGTTTGTATGACACTTCAGTTTTTACTTTGAACACACCTACCTAACTAATATCCCCCCCCCCCCCACCCATTAGAGGATCAGATTACCAACTCTCAGAATTGTACGAGTATGTGTGAGTCTGTATTCAATTTTTTGAACTATTCAACAGTTTTCAACCCAACATGCGAAAAACGAAGAATGAAGAACAGAAGATGAAGAAAAAAGAATATGACAAGAAGAGGAGGGAAAGAATGAAGAGTGACCCGAATCAAGCCAAAATTATGAAAGAGAAGGAACGGACGAAGTACAAAAAGAAACTGGAGAAAAAACAAGTTAGTGTGCACTTGAGTAAAGATGAGAACCCATCGAAATTGCTTGTAAATTCTCATCCCTTCAATGGATTTCTTCTCACTTTGTGGGTGTAACAGTATAACTAGGTTTAACACAATAGGTGGTAATGGTACAATAGGTTTTAGTGGTTATGTTGTGTTTTTTTCTTCAAATTTTCAGATAAAACTCGCCAAGGATATGACTCCACGTGAATTGAGACGCAGCAGAAAAATTTGGAGAAAGAAATTTCAAAAGTGGTACCAAAAGAACAAGAACTCAACCGTTAACAGTTAACCGTATAGTTACTATACATGATTGTATTTAATCTATTTCTTCAATATTTAATTTGAAAAAAGTTTCTTGAAATTTTGTTGTTTATTTTTTTTCAGTACCTAGTCTATTTTTTGACTGAAGTTTCTAAACAAAATACATCCATGGTTATCATCAAAAATAATGGGGAATATTGACCCGAAAAACCGTTTTTCATCTCCCTCTTTATCTGTATCTCCCTATTTTCTGTGTCTTATATCTCTCTCACTAGGTCTCTATCTCCCTCACACTCCAGTTATACAAAATTATAATTTTCTTCGAAAATAAGAAAATTTATGATGGCGTAATGGTAGGTAGGGAAATCACTCCGGCCCATTACTATGTCTTGACGACTATTTAATACAGTAAAGAGACAGCTGGGGTTAGAAACGGATAGTTTCTCGAGAAATAGGAATAGAATCAATACAGCAGATCCTCACGCATCAGTAAAGAAAAAAGAAATTTGAAAAATATCGAATAACAACGTCACATGAAGCTTAAGAATAGAACAATAATTCTTAGCAAAAATCGTGTAATTTCGTGGCAAAAAGAGGTCGACGCATTCACTCCACAGAAAATGGCGTTCAGCTGACGGTGACAGCTGAACGTAGAGGCGAGATAAAGCAGCAGTGCAAATTTCGTTGTCGTACGACGAGCCTTATTATAGCTAATCAAACATAAGTGTCCCATTACTGTAGGGGGGGGGGGGGGCATTACAGTACTTTTTACCCTACTTGTTCCTTTGTTTGTAGCAGTAACTGTTGTATTTCACTTGTGACAATTGAGTCTGTGAAGCAAAAATTAAACTATAACACGAAACAATTACTTACAATGCAATTTTGGTTAATTATCTTCGATAATGAACCATTGGAATCGCCCATAGAAAAAATCTTCTTTTATAGAAAAATTATTGCTGACGTAGTATTAAAAATCCCCAGAATTATATCGGTACATTTTATTTGTAATTAATTCATCATCTCTATCATTCAGGTTCTGCACAAAGGAACCCAGTTGATTCCAACAGCCGGATATCGTATTAATTAATCATAAATAATAATAATTATTATTAATAATAAATACAAATTATTAATACCTAACAATAAATTATAATAATTTTCACTATGTACTTGATAAAATTATTATTAATTAGTGATAATTCATAATAATTTGTCATAATAATCTAACATTTAGGATCTAGACATTTAGACCTAGTGATCTAGACAGAAGGGTGATCTGTACAAAGAAGATAATAAACCGTTGTGTCAAGAATTTGCAGAGTTTTTAGTTTTGGATTTTACCTCCCCCCCCCCCCTCCTTCTAACGTCAGTATAATAGTGCGGTGCTATGTAAAGTGATCGTTAGGGAGTTGGGGTGTAGGGGTCGTCGTGTGTTGTGATCGTTTCGGCGAGGGGTTTGTCTGGTGCAGCAGTTCACAGAGATTGTTGGTGGATGGGGGGGTTGTGTACAGTGATCGTTAGGGAGATGGGAGTTTGGGGATCGTGGGGTGCTGTCTACTGTGATCCTTAGGGAGATGAATGTTTAGTGCTGTGTACAAAGATTGTTGGGGGTTGGGTGTGTAGGGGTGATGAATACAGTGATCGTAATGGTAGGGGCTTGTGGGGGTGCTGTGAACAGTGATTGTCAGTGGGTGGTGGCTGTGTACAGTGATCGTTCGGGGGTGGGTTTTGAGAGGAATTCAGGGTCCTTGGGAAGGAAAAAAGGGGTCACCTTGTGGGAGGACGCGAAGTGGTGGGCGAGAACAGGGGGATGACTTTGAGTAGTGGCGAGTGAAGGGGGGGTGCTTTTAAGGGGGGTGTTGGAGGGGGGTGGTCTGGATGCGGGGGGCGCTCCTGCCGGGACCTCGGGAAAACCCGCCAGTTGCCTCCGCGATCGCCCCTTCGCCTCACGCACGCACAATCTCCGACGTCGTCACAAACCAGGGAAAGTTGCGCGCGCAAGTTCTTCTTCCCCTCCTTCCCCCCCTCTGCTCCAGTGCACACTCCGAGGTAGTGTCATCTGTGAAGCTGCTCCTCCTCCTCCACCTCTTCCCGATACGTCAAAATACCCGTTTCTCCGCCCCGCCATCAACTCGGGATTTTCGGGTACGTCGCGTCAATAACTCCGCCGTCTCTTCATTTCACCGACGGATCCGCCGAGTTAACTCGCGAGTTAAGTGTGTGGTTACGGTGGGAGTGTTGTTCTGTACCGAGATGGGCGGTGCGTAGTGAAGATTATGGGTTGTGGACAAAGCCACATCGCCGTCATCTACCCCAGAAAGTCCAAACAGAAGGGATCGTCCCCTCAATCAGGTAACGTCATTCGACTCACGTACGTCACACTACACAAAAATACATAAACACACGTCACTTATAAATTCGTTATGTACCAATTTGTACACACAATCTGACGTGGGCTCGTCCTGGGGCTCGAGTTCAACTGTGTAATCGGCCAATGGAGGCCAAAACTGATCAGTTTATTATTTACCAAACTGCACATAAAATTATGAAGTAATAAGAGGTCACCAAAATGTGACAATAGCACCAATTACCTGAACCGACAATTTCGTTCAAATTTCTGCGTAGAATTTGTATCTCAGTCGATTTTTGGTTCGTTATTTTATTTATAAAAGTTTTGGTTCAACTCCTCACAAATTTTATAGGTTCAAATTTGAAATATGCAAAATCCAAAAAAAAAAAACACAGATAAAAATACCGAACCAAGTTTGATACAACATTGTGCGAAAATCGCCCTCCGGCAGAAGGCGGCATCGCAGACAGTTGAAGGGTTCAAAACCCTACAGCTCGAAAACTTCAAAATGTATGGTATGGTTTATCATACAAACTTGCCAAAAATAGAGATTTAGCAATTTTTGATCCAAAAATCAGATGGAACCAAAATTTAAAAAATAGTTCGGCCGATTTTGTTTAAACTACCGGCGGAAGATGAACCAGTCGACTTAGCAATTAGGGTTCATCACCCCGCAGCTCGAAAACTTCAAATAGGGTGGACTGGTTTTACATACAAGCATGACAAAAAATAGAGATTTATAGAATTTGTTTGATCCAAAATCAAATTGAACAAAATTTTAAAGATTCGTCCGCCGATTTTCTTCAAAGCTACCGGACCAAAATTGATACAAAATTGTTCGAAAATCGCCCTCCGGCAGAAAGTGAACCTGTCGACTTAGCAAATTAGGGGTCAAAAACTTGGGGTTCAAAACCCCACAGCTCGAAAACTTTAAACAGAATGGTTTGGTTTTTCATAACTTGTAATTTCTTTACAAATTCGAAATCAATTGAGATTTGAAGAATCGTTTGAGACTAAATCAAATTAAACAACATTTTGAAAAATTCGTCCACCGGTTTTCATCAAAACTACAGGACTGAATTTGACAAAATATGGTTTGAAAATCGCCCTCCAGCAGAAGGTGAACCTGTTCAGAAGGTTCAAAAGCTTAGGGTTCAAAACCACACAACTCAAAAACTTCAAACAGAATGGTTTGGTTTTTTCATACAAACTTGGCAAAAAATAGAGATTTAGAGACCTTTTTTGATCCAAAATTAAATTAAACAAAATTTTTAAAAAATCGTCCGCCGATTTTTCTTTAATCCGAATCGATTGTAACATTTTTCGACGTTTTCGAGTCGTTTTTCGTCGATTTCATCCTAAATGAACCCCTCAATTCGATTCAAACTCAACCTTTTTCGAGTTTTCGAGACGTTTTCGAGTCGAATTTCGGAAATTCCAACGAGCCAATTTAACTGAATTTTCTTTCTTAAGACTGAATTTGACAAAACATTGTTCGAAAATCACGCTCCGGTAGAAGATGAACCTGTCGACTTGGCATCGCAGACAGTTGAAGGGTTCAAAACCCCACAGCTCAAAACTTCGAATAGAATGGTTTGGGTTTTCATTCAAACTTGCGAAAAATAGAGATTTAGAGACTTTTATTGATAATAAATCGAATTGAACAAAAATTTTAGAAAAATCGTCCGCCGGTTTTCTTCAAAATTAACAAAAACCAACTTGGCAAAAAATACGGATTTAGAGAGTTTTTTTAAATATAAAATCAGGTATTACAACATTTAATTTTTTCTTTAAATTTTCTTAAAACTTACAGGTCCAAAATTGATACAACACTGTTCGAAAATCGCCCTCCAGCAGAAGGTGAACCTGTCGACTTGTCATCGCTGGCAGTTAATGGGTTCTCGAAATCTTCAAATAGAATGGTTTGGTTTTTCATACAAACTTGGCAAAAAATAGAGATTTAGAGAATTTTTGAGACACCAAGGAGTCAACATGAGAGTGAATCAAAACTGTAAAACTTCAAGGCGATTTTCATACTACGACGTAACAAGGTTGTATGATGAGGGAAAGGTGGTTATTTCGTGTATTTGTTGTTAAGTGCTTTTTGATATGAATTATGGTGCTAGTAAAAAGCCGCGAATTATGTAAGTCGGCCGGGAATTCAACGGTAATATTGACGAGACCACCGGTGAGCTAGTGACCGACTACCCCCGAACTCCATGATCGCTCGATAATACAATACATTTAAAATATAACATTTATAATATTATTGTATTATTGTGTAAGCAGGACAGTGAGCTCTAGACGGAAAATGGTCCAAAATGTCTCGACTTGAGAGGCGTTTCAGGACATTTTGCTCAGGGCGACTCGATGTCAAAATTGCATCAAAAAATCCAACGCAGTGCGTTTTTTAAAAAGTTCGAATGGAACAAAAACTTCAAATGGAAAGGCTTAGTTTTGTATACAAGTTTACCAAAAATACAGATTAACATCCATAATAATTATGGATGTTAATCTGTATTTTTGGTAAACTTGTATACAAAACTAAGCCTTTCCATTTGAAGTTTTTGTTCCATTCGAACTTTTTAAAAAACGCACTGCGTTGGATTTTTTGATGCAATTTTGACATCGAGTCAATTATTGACAACTAACAATTAGTTAGGTAGTTGATCCACAATTGTGGATTATGTATCACGAAAATAGTTACTGTACCACGAACATTTTGAATTAACCGACCAATTTTTGTTCAGCTTAAAATATGCAAAATCCAAACATTAGATTTTTTTAAATTGTCCGCCGATTTTCTTTAAGACTACTGAACAGAATGTGATGAAACAGTGTTCGAAAATCACCTTCAGGCAGAAGATGATCCTGTGGACAGTTAAATCGCGTGTGGTTTGATACGAATGAAACCTTTGTGGACGACTCGATGTCAAAATTGGATCAAAATTTCAATGCTCTTCGTTCGAATGGTACAAAAACCTCCAATGGGATGGTTTAGTTTTTCATACAAACCCGCTAGAAAATACAGATTTGGATGATTTTTTGATCCAAAATCCACAAATCAAATTGAAAAATGAAAAAAATAGTCCGCCGATTTTCTTTAAGACTACTGAACAGGATGTGATGAAGCAGTGTTCGAAAATCTCCTTCAGGCAGAAGATGATCCTGTGGACAGTGAAATTGCGTGTGGTTTGATACGAATGAAACCGTCGTGGACGATTTTGCAACGTTTTTTCGTATTCTTCAAACAATTCGGTTTCTCGACTTGACAATCGTTTTAGGACATTTGGCTCAGGACTACTGGATGTCGAAATTGGTTCAAAAAATTCAATGCACTTCGTTTTTTGTATAAGATTTGAACTTTTGGGTTTAAAAAACTGACGGACGATTTGGAACACGAGCCATTTTGAAGTACGAGGAGGTGAAAAATGCGATTGTCTACTTCTACAAGTGGTATCGAGACATCAGATCTACTCGTTGTACCATGAAGAGTCGATTCTATTGTTTCAGGCGCTGGAGAGCGGCGCCGGCGATGGCGCCGCTGTGTGCTAATAACCGCTAATTACCGCTCGTATCAGCAGGAACCCGATTGTATTGGACTTGACTGTGTGGACTCGATAAGATACGTGCATATATGTCGTAAAAACTGAACCAAATATACGATTTTTCATTCCGCCATTCGAATTTGATTAATTGGTTTGTGTAAATAATATTTTTTAGTGTTAATAATGTAATTCCTTATATTATGTCCTGACAGTTGCTTGATCAAAATCATACTCCAAGCGTATCTAACTCCAAAAATCGGATAAAAATTCAATTAATATAAAAATACCTCTGATACCTAAATTATGTTTGTTATGCCCCAGCCTAATTGTGAATTAATCATAATTATAAAATCAATGCAAAAAATAATAATTAAATAAAGATGAGACGCAAGAAGAAGTTTACGACCATATTTTTTAATATATAAAACCCTAAGTTTGTCTGTTTGTCCTCTATAGACGGCCAAATCGCTGAACCGATTTTGGATAGGGATTGCTTCGTTGTGATCAGCAAGTTGCAGAGATGGTTTGGAGTCAACTCAGGAAAACTGAAAAATGTCCACAAGGAAACTCACCATTTGATGAATTGGAAAAATGCCCTTCTACGCTTACCATGGCTTCAGGGAAGACGAAATCAGTCGAATAGGAATTGCGGCATTGCCGGGATTGTTCTTTCGATAAGACAAATTCGTTGATGTCTGAAGCGCAAAATACCAATAGAAATACATCTGGCTACAATACCAAAATGGTCAGAACAATGGCCACACTGTCTGTGTTTTAGGTTGAAGATTCCAAAAATTTAAACAGACATTATCAGCGAGCCTCCACAGGGTTTACATATTCTGAACAGTCACCAAATTAAAATTATTAAATCGATATACCTAGTCGATATAGCGCTCGAATAATCATGATTTCACAAACTTCGTTTCGCATAGATGTAGATGCACTAAAACAAAAATGGCCAAAAAAGCAGATTGGCGCTTTTGGCGCAGTCGTAACGATATTTCCAAGCTTGAATTTGTTCTTCGTACCTGAAACGGAATTGTGGTTAAAAATTCAATAAATTATTGAACTCTCTCCAGGTTGAACCTACTTTTACTCATCAAATATCCTTCATTCATTTCAAATAAAACGAAAATACCGACACGGCGGATAGATATGTTACCTTGGCAGGTCCAATCGATTTTCAGATGACCGATAAAAAAGGCGTCGCGATCAGATTGATTGATTTCATCTGATAAACCGACAAATTACATTAAAATCGATTCGGTCACCCATCGCCCGTACGATATTCCAAAAGATAAGTCCTCGGGCTTCCGTCGAATTGATGGGTTGTACGCTACAGTACAGTGGAAGTCGCGTTGATTTTGTTCAGAGGGGTATTTCCAGTGAATGATGACTGAATGCCACCGTGTTGGAAGTGGTTTTAAACGGATTTGTACGCGTTTTACGGCGAGAGGTGCCTGATAACACTAAACAAATCGAGGGTCTCACGGCAACACCCCACATCGTCAATTTTGGCCAAAATGAGTTATGCATACTATTTGGAGCCTCTTCCCCCGGCGGATCCATCCAACTAAGTACCTTTAAGTTAAGTACCTATCTACCTTAGTTAGGAAACACTAAATCTCACGATTTATTTTACTGAATTACTCAGTAAACATAGTCACTGGCAGATGGTTTTTTGGCTCTGCTGAAAAATCCCCAAAATGACGATGTGGGGAGTTGCCGTGAGACCCTCGAAATGATTGAATTATTCGGCTGTTGACGTTTCTGAATGTTTTTCTGACGCGGTGTGAATTATAAATCCTCACTCACTACATTGTTTGTTGAGCTGCTCCTGAGCCCGAATTTATATTTATATGTATATTTACTCTCGTCTCCTCAGTGTTGTCATTTTGTCGTCAGATAATTTATGAATGAACGTGCTCTAGCGTAAACATACGTTGTGCGTCCTTAAGCTTCGGGTCTCGTTGATACAGCATGAATTTACCGTAATTTATCACCTTCAAGGTGGACAGAGGGAAGTGGGGGGCTGTCCCCCTCTCGTGCCTCCTGGTCGAAAGTCGTTGACTCGCGTTGAGTGATATATGACTCCGACAGTAGACCGTTGTAACCGCGTTTTGTCAACTAACGTCCCTCCATCCCGTTACTTGATTGAAGGGTTTTTTTGTGTTCAACGTAGAGGAATTTCAATAATTTAACTTGTTTACTCGTGACAATATGGCGGTATTACGTGGTATTTTATTAGACCCGAACATGGAGCTACACAGCCCCACAAATGAAAAAAATCCACAGTCATGCAGCATGGCTGTAAGAGCAAATTTTCGAAAAAATGACTGGTTTCATGGAAAATGTCTTCATTGAAGAACATGATGACCTCGAAGAACCTCTCAAGTACCAACCACGTCTCATCATCTTCAAAATGCTCCAGTTTGGGAACGGAATAAGATATCGCAATTCTGACTTCACCATCCTGTTTAGCGTTGATAACTCTTTAAGCCCAACGAGTGTATTGGGGTTTTTAAGGGGGGGGGGGGGAGGATTACCCATAACTTCCCAAAATGAAACAGTCTGAGATAACAGACACCTCATTTTAAGGGCTGTTTATCTTACTTCAAATGTTCTTCGACAATTCGCTCTTATAGCCATGCTGCATTACTGCGGAAGAATTTCAATCATTTAACTTGTTTACTCGTGACCATATGTCGGTATTATGTGGTATTTTAGTGCCAAACATGGAGCTACAACACAGCCCCATAAATGAAAAAAATCCACAGTCATGCAGCATGGCTATAAGAGCAATAAATTTTTGAAGAAATATGTGTTTTTATGTAAAACGTCTCCATTAAAGAACATGATGTCCACGAAGAACATCTCAATAATTATTATCAACCACGTTTCTTCATCTTCAAGTGCTCCAGTTTTATACCAAATTTTGTCTCCTTTTTTCGCCGAGTATGAGGTGTTCATAGATTTTTCATCGGTGAACACGATGGTGAAGTCAAAATCGCGATATCCCACACAAAAAATAGACGTCTTCTAGATCTTGTAGATCATCTAACTGTGGTCTACGTGGTCTTCATTCGTCTGTAGACATGATTTAGACCAATATACGGGGTGCCCACAGTAGTTATGAGACAAACTCAAGGAATCAATTCTACAGCTAGTTTGTTACAAAAAGTGCCTCCTGGAGTTTTTTCATTACTCAACTAAAAAAAACTACTTTTTTCACTTTTAAGATTTTTTTCATGTTTTCGACCTTGTCTCAGTAAAACGACCCTAAATCCCTAAAATTCGAATGGTGGCACTTCCATGCCTGATAAGGAAGAAACCCGTTTTTTGTTTAAATTGTTGATTCTTTAAAAAAATAACTTAATCATTAACCAGTTTCTTCCTTATCAGGAAGGCATGGAAGTATCACCATTCGATTCAACGTCAAAAAATGCCTAAATTGCGATACCGAACTCACTTCCATGAATGTTGGCTTATGGTGAAAACGTCGATTTTCACCTGAAACACACGTTTTTCAGAACTCAAACGTCATTTTCTCCACCAATTTCACTGTGAAAAACATTTTTTTTATACCGTTCGAAAGCTGAGATTCTGGCCAAGTTTCCCCGAGGAGTGCACGCCGAAAGAACCCCGTACGAGAAAAAACGGTGATTTTAAAAATTTTCAAATTTTGAACTTGGGCCATTTTTTCATCAATAAGTACTGTCTTAAAAAAGATTTTATATCAGGGAGATAGCAAAATTTGCTATCTCCCTGATGTAACATCTTTTTTAAGCCAAAATTAATTTAATTTAATTTAACGCTCTTTCCAACGATATCCTCAACTTTTATTTTACATATTAATTTAAGGGATTTAGGGCCGTTTTACTGAGACAAGGTCGTAAACACGAAAAAAAAAAATCTTAAAAGTGAAAAAAGTCGGTTTTTTAGATGAGTAGTGAAACAACTCTGGGAGGCACTTTTTGTAACAAACTAGCTGTAGAATTGATTCCTCGAGTTTGTCTCATAATTTCTGTAGACACCCTGTAGTCTACGTCTATTTTTGGTATAAACTTCAACTTACTCGTCAACATCCATCGGTATGGTCTAACGAAATGTTTACTGATACAATCGTAGTGTTCTGGTTTGTCGCAATTCAAGAACGGATGTAAGTAGGTACATCTGTTGGAGTTCGTGTATTGGCAACAATGAAAAGTACCCCCTTCCAATCATGTAACAGTTCACAATCAGTCTTGTAATAAAAGTGTTAGAGCCTACCGCGTTGTTGCTTCATTCTTTTAACATCTTGCCTGGACTAAAATGTGGACGGTCCAAATTAGTTTTTATCTCATAAAAATTATGACCCAGCTCTTAATTTGTCGTGAAATTTCCTTTATCCTAGTCTGCCCTCAGTATTACTGGTTTAATTTACAATTCTTGTCTTGGTAAATGTATTGATATATCATCATCATGGTAAATGTACCATCATCATGGTGTTTTTGATACGAACAGAATTCTTCATAAATTCTCCGGTGCCGAGCTCCTGTCAATATTCATATTCAAAGGCCATCAGTCGGATCGGAAATGGGACCAATGGAGCCCCTCCTTGTCGCTATTCAAAGGCGGTCGCTATTACTGGCATAGAACCGCGAGGGATTTTGTGAGCTGGCGATGAGGAGTCTGTCTGTAGGTCTCATTGATGCCGGGAAGGTTCCGGAAGGACCGGATGGAAATCATTCAACGGTTCGCTAGTCTTTCCACACCAGCTGCCCGTCCCAGTCCGACCTGCCGTTCTGTTAACTTGTCCTGCACCTACAACTACGTCTGTTAATCGACACGAGATGGTCACAGGTCGAGGATGTCGCGTCTGCCGAATAAATTTAGGGGTGTTCGATTTTTTTGGACCTCAGATTCGGATTCAGCGTCGAAAAATACGTAGGAGTACACTACATTAGGGGTGGAAATTGACCAATGCTTGAAGTGGGACAGGCATATCAGGACGATAGTGTCGAGACTGCGTAAATAGGTTTATATATGTTGAGAGGTGAGGACCTTTCTTTCTAAGGAGGCCATAAGAATGTTTTACTTTGCCTTAGTACAACCTCTTATGACATACGGGGTCTCTGGCTGGGGAGGTAGTAGTGCAGGTGTCCAGGATTCTGTTTTCGTGGCGCAAAAACGTCTACTCAAAGTCTTGCTTATAAAAAGTATAATAAGATCCCCTTCAGCTGAATTGTATAGGCAAATTCAAGTCATTCCTCTCCGTCACATAATGAATAAGATTATGATAATTAAAATACACAAAGCTTTGCTTCCGCGCTCTAGTGACACCATCTTCCAGGTATGAAAATTGGTTACTACGCAAAGCTTTAGATGACAAAGAGGAATGACTTGAACTTGACTAAGCAAATCAGCTGAAGGGGATCTTATTATACTTTTTATAAGCAAGACTTTGAGTAGACGTTTTTGCGCCACGAAAACAGAATCCTGGACACCTGCACTACTACCTCCCCAGCCAGAGATCCCGTATGTCATAACAGGTTGTAACCTATAGTTACTATAGAGATGGGAAACTTTACAACGCCTTGCCTGACAGCCTACGTTTAATCTCTTCGCTATCTGTTTTCAAAAATGACCTCAAGAAGCATTGCAATCAGCATTTTGTTCAGGTTTTGTTCATTTTTTCATCCAAATGTGTTTTAGCCATGGACTAACTAGCCAAAAAAGCTAACGAAATTTCGTAACGAAATTTGGGACGAAAACATGGATACCGATGATACGGAACTAAGGATCGTGTAACCTGGTGTAACCTATGAGCAGTCAATATATCAGTCGAAAAACATTCCACAATTATCACGTAGTAACGGTTTCGTTTACCCAGAGTTTCCCAGTGTGGCTACGAGTGAAATTAGACGCAGAGATCGACGTACTTTCCTATCTAGATAAGACTGACTTTTTAAAAGGCTATCGATGATGCGGAACTAAAGATCGTGTAACCTGGTGTAACCTATGCGATATTTTGTTATGACGCGGTGAATATATAAGATTCTGATATAGTGGGAGGAAAGTAGCGAAATTCTGATTTAGTCGGAGGAAGTTAACCAATCTTCAACCGAAGATTGAAGACGGGTTAATGTGAAACGCGTGAGCTAAAACACATTCTGTGTTTCTATAATTTCGTCCGAAGTATGTTTATAGAGGTAACCGGGGGTCCAGGGGGCTTGAAACTGTGAAACAATAATTTTTTTCTGTAAATTTCTTCAAATAAATGCATAATATTATACACATATCTCCGGTGATATATAAACCGGTGTTATGAGCCCTTTTGAAAGATACGCTGAATGTTGATATGCAAAATTTCCTCCAAAACTTCCTCCAACATTTCACCTCACATCACCAAATCCAAGTATGCTAACCCAGCGGACGATATGTGCCCTTTTGACAAAAAAAAAGTCTTCATCAAACGGATTCAACCGGGATATGTCCCCTTTTCATCCAAATTTCCAGGAAAAATTATAGGGAATGGATATGTCACCTTTTGATTGAAAAGCAACATTCAAGTTTGAATATAAACTAGGATTTGTTCTGTTTGGAGTGCTAGAGCGGTGGAGAGGTGTCAATCAGGCCCATCTAAAAGATACAAAAAAAGGCAAAAAACGAGATTTTTCGAAAAGTGGATAATAACATATTATGTTCCCTTTTGGTAGATTACTCCTCGGTAGAATTAAGATGACAACTTCAAACATTTTGCACCAAAGCACTTGAACTACTGCCCGTATTCGCCTTTCCAACGCCGCACCACCACCTCGACTGCTTATGTGTGCATTGGGCCTTGGAGATGACGAGAGCAGTTTCTCGCTTGAAATCTAGAACACAATAATTATTATCGATTTTTACTGGTTACACAACAACTATAAAACATGGTGTACTTACCTCCCCAACAATATACTTAATCTTCGACTTTTGGCGGCAACGTCGTGACTGGAACAGCTTTTTTCAGGACAGAACACACCCTCGGGAGTCATAGGCTGTGTGTTTGGTTTCGCCTTCCCAAAAGAACAGCTGGTTTTGGCCAGAACAACGAATTTTGGATCGCCTGTCCCGTTCAAATTCCATGCCAGTCTCTCCTCCCCGGGCTTTTATTTCTAAATATTTTTTTTCCGTTTCGGAGGCCTCAAGTAGCCACCGCCTATAGGTCCCTTTAATATTGTAGTGCGACGAGTGGCACTTCTTTCCGCGTCCTTTTACGCCCTTCTACACCCGACTCAAGTGCCCTTTTGTACTTTCCCTTCACCCTTCATCGTCATTAGGACCTTGCGCTCGTGCCTGCCGCGCGTACTAAGAAACGTAAATTCACAGATGTTTAGATTTATACGCCAAGATTTGTACGCGACATTTGTACAACTCACGTGGTTGGTTCTACAAGTATTTACCCTCCGATCTGAACACGAGCAACCGGATTTATTAGATCATCAGAACTATGTGGTTATTAACAAACATTTGTTTTTCAAGCCGCTCGAATATTCTGTGATGTTTTCTAAAACATTTAGTGGCTTCAATTCAATAAAGGGGAGGGTGTTAAACCAACTGAATCAGAACAGAACAGAACATTTATTGGCAGCAACATTACAAATATACCACTTGGGTCTATTAAAAAAATATAAATAAATAAAATAAAATAAATACTGGAGAAAAACTACTCGCTCTAAGTTTAGTACATTAATTAGTAAAAACAGAAGTGTAAATGAGAAAAATAGAAAATAATAATAAAATGGAGGCACTAGACACACTGAATGAACCCAGTAAGAACTTGAGAGGGAATGAGACTCGGAAATTGTGTTCTCTGCCCAGGTCTCAATTCTCAACTGATTTGAGGGGCTTTCAGAGGAAACGTTAAATCCAAAACCACAAAACCGTACGTCGTCGAACGCCAATGTAAACGCTTGCATACGAGTCTGCAACACATTGAGACATTTTCATGTCATCCCCCCCCCCCCCCCCCAAGAAAATGTCGACGTTTGTCAATCGAAGACATTTTCATGTCTCCATTATATACCTCTTATAAACACAGAAAACCAAAATAAAATAAAAATTGCGCATATCTCAGCTTTTCGATGGGCGACAACCGAGTGAGAGGAATGTACTCGTATTCTAGTTCTATAAATCGAGAGGTTTCCAACGAATGGTGAACGGTTTTTGTCCGATCACAAATGACGAAGTACTATAATAGTACTTCCCTTAGCAACGACTCGGTTGTACACGGAAATTGTCAGAAACTCATTTGGGACAATTTTCGTAACGGTTTTTGAGTTATGTGTCATATGAAAGACATGAAAATGTCAATAATACAATATTCAAGACTTTAAGTGGTCAAGACGATGGTGATAAAGTGAGCAGGTATGGGAAGACGAGGAAAAAATATAATAAAAAGACTAATTCCAATGGTTCATTATCGAAGATAATAAACCAAAAACTATGAATCAAGAGAAACAAAATGATCTACAATAGGTAATTATTAAACTCTGAAAGGTGGAGAGGCGAGGGCATAAACGACACTGAAGGGGGAGGACATTTCACAATCCTGAGGGACCTGCCAAGTGAAATACTATGGTGAGGCACCACATTTAAGGGATGAAGCCTCTCAGACCGCCCGAAGGTTAAACGACCTCCGAGGTAATCAGGGCTTGGTCCTACACCGTGAATAATTTTGAAAGTAAAAAGGCAGACTCTTAAACATAATAGATATTATCTGGCTATGGAGTTGAAGCATGCATTAAGGCGATTAAGAGCAGCAACCGGAAGGCTGGTCAAAAACACTTCACTACAATATGAGAAATGGGGCATCGGAAGAGCCTTGGCTAGAGTAAACTTCTCAACGCATATAGAAAGCCATAAACCCTCTTGACTATACATAGTGCGACTATACACATGTGCGACACTTGGGCATTCCAAGTGAGTTGCGAACCAAGCCGTAGGTCCTACACCTAAGAGAGATTTGAGAGATGGAAGCAAGGGTACATCCAAACGTTTTTCGGAGAAAATGATGAATTGCATCTTTGTGGGATTAGGATTAAGAGCCCAGACAACCACATTAGCCATGTCTAAATTTAATAGTTCAATGGAAATTTCGAGGTTTGATAGAGGCGATTGAATGAAAGACTGGACATCATCCGCAAACGTGTGGCATTTCGAATGATGAAAGGAATTTGGCAAGTCGTTGATAAAGAGGTCAAATAAAGTGGGTCCCAAGATTGAGCCTTGAGGTACACCGCAAGAAACAGGGAGTAAATCAGAATTATTGTTATTATATGAGACGAACTGGGAACGACCAGAGAGGTATGATAGGATAAGATTAAGAGTGGAGCTTTCAAATCCAAAAAAAGTCCTTCAGTTTGAGTATGAGGAGCTTGTGGTTGATTGAACCGAAGGCATTTGTAAAATCAAGTAAGGGCATGCTCGTGCATAACCCCTCGTCAAACCCTGAGTAAATCTCATCAACAAGTTGCGCCAGAAGAGTAGTACGAGTACAAATGTGACTGGGTGTGAATCCAGACTGTAATGGAGACATGAGGTGATTGCTAGATAAATATTCAGCCATTTGCTGGTTCGTGAGCGATTCGAGGGGCTCAGACAACGGTGGAAGAACACTGATAGGGCGCAATTCATTAATAAAGTTGGGATCAGATTAGGTTAAAGGTTCTTGATCACTGGTATTAGGAGTGATGTTGGGTATCGAGGGTTGGTCCAAATAATACAATTTTTCTAGGCCGACGTTTCGCAATAAATGTAATGCATCTTCAGGGCTACAAAACATAGGAGGAATATAGATAGATATTAGAAAGGTGTGATAGATAGATATTGGTAAGGTGTGCAAGCAAGCCATGTTTCTATACCAATGTTCATTCCACCTGTGTATTCCTCCTCTGTGTTGTAGCCCTGAAGATGCAATACATTTATTGCGAAACGTCGGCCTAGAAAAATTGTTTTATTTGGACCAACCCTCGATACCCAACATCACTCCTTGGGATCAGAGACTTTGGGAATTGGTGCAACTTTGGCGCATTTCCAATTAGAGGGATAGATTGACGAAGTAGGAGAAAAATTGTAAATGTGTAAATCAACTGTTAAAACCGTAAATTGTTTGCTGCTATGATGGTGTCCAGGTTGAAAGGATTGTGTCCTGTGGGGTTCCACCTCCAAATGTTGGTGTGTTGGTGGTGTACGTTCAAGATAATGTTAACGGTAATTAGATACTAAAATACCAAACTGCCACTTCCTCAAGAATACGGCCCATTAGGTTTCGTAAGAACCACTTGAAGACACGCCTGATGATAAGGTCTCGATGGTGTTGGTAGTACATCCAGTGAATAACCTCAGCTAAAAGAATTCAAGAGGTCTCTCTCTAGCCCACAACTTGAAGTAAAGTCTACAATGTCTTTTTTATGGGTTTTCGTTATTAAGGACCCAAAGGGCTGGAAAAAAGAGAGAAAAAATGTAAAACACGGAGTATATATACTATATATAGTAGGTAACTTTCTCCCAGTAGTCCAAAGCCAGACAGGAGGTTTTCTCACAGAGTTGCGTCCATTGTGTGAGTTATCGCCCTGCGAAATCTTGACCGCTCCCGTCACTCGACTGTTTCTCTTACCAACACAAAGATTTATCTCATCGCGTTCATCACAGGTCGAGTCGAAATTCCCGTAGCCACGTTTCACCTTTTGGTTGATTATTTTCAATAACGCACCAGTAAAATCGGAAAAAAATGTCTACCCCTCCTGCTTCAAAATTGGTGGTTTAACGTTTCGAGGTACGTAGAATCCGCAAAATCAAATGTTTAAAAAATCCGTCCGATTCAGGGGGAAATTGCATAGCAAAACGCAAAGACTGAAGGTTGATGCATAGGTAAAGAAAATAATGAACCTTTATGGACCGATATATCGTCAGCCTGTAAGTGATACCTCGTTAAGTGAAAAAAGTGCGTTTTGGGATTTTTGAAACGTTGAATTCAGAAAAACTGGCCGAGTCGATGTAGTAAGACCTCGTAATTGTGACCAAGCCTAGTGTTAACTCGTAACTGCTGGGATAGAACAATCATGTGTTTCCTAGTAACATTACTGATGTGCCCTGAAGAATATTACTAATCAGATTTTTAAACATGTTTGTGGCTGAAACTACTATTATAGTAGTATAATACTCGCAGTCATGACAAGTGAAACATTTAGTCGATTTTACGAGCTTCAAGTTTGCAACTAGGCATCACAAGTGGTCTTTTCAACATGGTTAATGAACATTAGAAACTCCTGTCAAACAAGGGACTAATTTTTGTACTGGGGCAAAAAATTTATTATATGGACCTCTTGTCGCCGAAATGAAGTTTTTGCTATTTTCTCAATCTGTATACATTTATGAAGAATCTAAGACCAAAAGCATCCTTTTAGCTCGATAAAAATTATATAAACGATAATAATCGATAAAAAGTGAAAAATCGATACTTTTGGCCTTAGGGATGGTTAGGAATGGACCCTTTTCACTACGCCCGTGCTGTCAAATCTTAGAAAACTTGGAAACTTACTGCTGTCAAATCTTAGAAACCTTAGAAACTTACTGCTGTCAAATCTTAGAAACCTTAGAAACTTACTGCTGTCAAATCTTAGAAAACGTAGACACTTACTGCTGTCAAATCTTAGAAACCTTAGAAACTTAATGTTGTCAAATCTTAGAAACTTACTGCTGTCAAATCTTAGAAACCTTAGAAACTTACTGCTGCCAAATCTTAGAAACCTTAGAAACTTACTGCTGTCAAATCTTAGAAAACGTAGACACTTACTGCTGTCAAATCTTAGAAACCTTAGAAACTTAATGTTGTCAAATCTTAGAAACCTTAGAAACTTACTGCTGTCAAAGCTTAGAAACCTTAGAAACTTAATGTTGTCAAATCTTAGAAACTTACTGCTGTCAAAACTTATAAAACTTAGAAACTTACTGCTGTCAAATCTTAGAAACCTTAGAAACTTACTGCTGTCAAATCTTTCGATAAATTTCAGATCGACTGAGGTCTTCTATTCTTTCAAGCCATTTCCCAGGATTTCTAATCGAATATGTGAGATCTTTTAAGGGGTTTTCTTCCTTCAGACTAATAGATACGAGTACATTGAGTTCCTCTAACGATGCTTGGTTCTATTTCGAAATCCTTATCCCTCTGAACAATAATGAGAATAACTTGGTTTAAAGAACTGCACTTGAATATCAGAAGCAATAGTCAAGTGATGACACGTAAAGTGAAGAAAAAAAATTGCAATTTACCAGTGAGAACTTTCAAGCGCAGTTTTTTTAATCAAAAGCTGAAATCTGATCATGATCTCTGAAAATGATCTCAAATACTTGGAATCCTCAACGACCTATAACGAATACTAGGTACCGAAGAACGTTCGATATTTGATCCGTAATTAAGTTTTTAGCTTGTCCTGAAAAGGGAGGTTTTTTTCACTAACGAGATCACATCTAGGCTGCCGATATACAGAAAATAAATCCGTTTACAACGGTACGTAGGAAATTGAGACAATCCTCTCAAACCTGGTTGGATAAACCCTGTTGGATCATCCTTTGGGTCTGATGTAACACGATGTTTGTTTACGGCAGTTGCCGACAACATGTTTGTGGGTGAGGAAACACGTTACAACATTCCTGGTAGATACTTGACGAACCCGCACTCTCAAGTGGATTTGAGGGAGGCCTGGCCCTCCCGTCCGGCCCTTTCCTATGCGATTTTCTCCGCTCCAATTACTCATCCAATTATGAATCGATTCCTGTGATTGTTTCTCTTGTATTATATTTCTCTCAGACCAACGCACAGGAAGTCGACCGATTTCCCGGGAAATGGTACAGGAATTTTGTACAGGAACCTTGACACTTTTAGAAGAGTAAATATTATACGTAAGTACGTTTATTAAAATATTAAGATCTGGTGGTACGCCAAAATATCTCAAAAAGTCAATTGGTACGCACGTGGAAAAAGGTTGGTAACCCCTGTGGTAAAGTACCAACGAAACTATTCAAGGAAAAATTACTGCTATTAGTATCGACGTCAGGGATGTTGATGCGCGTCGATATTGTCATTTCATGATGTGGTCGTTTGACGATTTATGTCGGCCGAAAGGAAGTTGATGTATTCCAGAATGACTCCTCATGCATTATCTATGTGGTACTCGGGCCGTTCGAGCGATCGATTCTGACAGCTAACGTCAAGGAAAGGTCAGAATAATCTCGGCCGGTTCGACTTATCTGATGAAACTAATATGAATTGAATCAACCACCGCTGAATCTAGGTAAAATATTAAGGATGTATGTAGCGACCTGATCGCTCTTCCATTTGATCAAATTCTATTAATTCTCCATTTCACAGTAACCACAGATTTATGAGACATCGATTGTAATCAGATGAATATATTTGTGATGTTTTACAATACTATTACCACACATTCTTCACTGCCAATCCTCAAAACGAAAGGGGGCTCCCCCAGTCCAGTCAAGTTAGACATGAAAAGGGGATCGTGCTTGCAACAGATCCGGTCATATTATGTTGTTGGGACCCACACGAATAGTAAGAAAGTTTCTTAAAGAAACCAGAGTAGCAGCGACCAAAGACCTGTGCAACCCGAGTTACTAAAAAAAAAAACACTAATTTTTCGCACTTTTTTCGGTTTTTGCCTTATATTTTATTGAAAAAAGAGTCTGACGGGTATGGTCACCATATACACTCTTAAACAAGACTAAATTTTCTACAATTTGAGATCAGAGTGAACTCTGTGTGACCATCAGTTCCTGGGATAGAGCTCTTCAACAACAGCCCTAATTTTGCACAAAGTGACAACCTGTCGAAATGGTCAGTTATTTTGTGAAATACCTTCGAAAATACGCATCCAACGTCAAATGTCATGCGGAAAGAAGATGTGGGAAATATATTTAGCGTTAAGTTGAGACCCCACGGGTATCTATAGGAACAGCGGTTTTCTGAAAAAAAAAACGGCAGATAGACAAAAACAGTCGTATTATGGTTTCCTTCCATATCATTTTTATATACCACGAAAGATGTCTTCCTTCATACGTAAGAAGCAATAGACCCGAAGAAAGTAGTGATAAAAACAATATAATATTTAGCTGTCAAATATGTGACAATATACCTACCATCAATACAAACAATAGTTTGTATTAATATTCAAATTTCAGTATGTTTTATACAATGGGATGTAAATAATCACTTTTACCGGCTATACCTAGTTTTAAGCTCCCTGAAGGTGTGTACGGATTCATAATCGAAACTTTGCCCCGTTGCCACACCTTTGGATCTCATAATTTGTGAAATCAGCAAACGGGAATCGATTAAGGTGATCAATTATTGATTAGCTATTATAGCTCGATAGATGATGTCGCAAATTTTCGAAATTTCAAATTCGAAATTTAATGAAAATTGAGACTTTGCCCAGTTGCCATGGTGTGAAAAAGGCAAAAAAAAGTTCATCATTGAATTGGATTTGGAACTAGTACCTACCTCTAGATAGATGTTCTCTTCGATTTTGGAAATTTGCAACATGGTTGGGAAAAGCTCAACAAAACATCAACACTGTCTGAAAAGCTACGTGAATTTGGCTTTTAAATTTTAAGAACGTTTACTTTTAGATTGAGTTTGAAGCTCGAACGCTTTTTAAGACTGAATGTGTCAAATGTTGACTACCTAGTAATTAATGATTCAAGTAATAAGTCATTATATCAAGGCTTAAAGGTGGAAGTACTTGACCGCTGATAGGTCTTTAAAAAATAGTCTATAATTATTAAATGTACCTCCTATCTTCTGCATTCATGAAGCGAAATAACGAATTAATTACTAAAATCCCTACTACGATGATCTCCTATCTTAATCAGTCATTCAATAAGTACAATTGAAGCTAACCCACCTACTTGACTAAACATGGCTTTAAAGTGAAAATTGGACTCTTTGTATCGAAAATGTGATTCTAAAATTAATCTTACCGAGGTAGGTACCTTTCATTTTTTTCTTCAAAATAAATAGTATTCGTGAGTGGATAGGCATGAATAATAATTACTTATGGTTACCTGAGTGTACATATTTTTTTTTTTTTTTCAAGCCGTTTTGGAGCATTTTGATTTTTTTTAATATTGAGATTTGAAAATGTCGCTTTCTGGGAGAATGGTCTATAATATATAGACTCTATATAGTTAATATAGACTCTATATAGTTAAGGGAGTTTCAAGGATGTTGAGTACAGACACTTGCATCGCCCTATGGTCCCGAGAATGGAACTTGACATCAAACAGTAGGGGAACTGAAAATCCTGATATAACAGATTTATATGAAAAGTTGGCATTGAATACATTCCGATGTAATTAATTGGTGGTATAACAAATATCTGCTATTTATTAAAAAAAAAAAAAAAAACTTTATTATAAAGGTTGGAGGATCACAAACTGATTTGACCCTGAAATCAAGTTGAACGTGTGCCAGCGGCTTGTCGTCCTCCGAGTGAACACTCTCAAAATAATCGATCCCGCTGTTAATCGAGGCGTTGACACTGAGCCGGTAATCTGCGGCGGAGGGTTACAGGGATTATCCGGCCATCCGGTTATTAATATCCCCAATCTTAAACTGGTAGTCGATAAAGAGTTAACGTGCCGTGGCCCCTCGTGATAACGACGCGCCTGTTACGGTCGTCTGTAATTGGATAATTCTAGATGTTGAACGGTGCCGTTTACGACGAAGATGAACGAGAACAGTTGGGCTGGTTCAGAGGTACGTAAGGGCTAATTGAAAGGTCTCAGACCAAAAGGGGTCATGTGTCCGTTTACTGAAAGCTGAGGAAGAACCAATTTCGTGACAGAACTCGCCTCAAACGATTTGTCGTCATTCGAGCTTCAACCTGCTCCTCTTAGTTTAATAATGGAGATGTTTTCCAGGTAGATCCAATTTCCTTCCCTTTATACAAAAAACGAATAAATTCAAAAGCCCACGGAAGGAAATACGGGTTGCGTACCTGCATGTATCTGGAAGTAAGTGAAGGAATGAATTTCCTGGCAAAGCTCTCGGGGAGGTCGTCCAGACCCCTACGCCTTTCCCAGGATAAACTCCCGCATTTGAGGCCGAGCCTTCGCTAAATGAATTATGAGCAGCAGTAGCGACGTGCCCTCTAGAAAATCTCCCTGGCCTGGGACGATACGAAACATTTGCAGCCCTCACGGGCGACTCCATTGTGCATGGATTAGCGCTGATATCAGCAACCGAATGAATATAAGCGAGCTCTCTTCAGGTGCGAGCTCAGTTCCAAACAGTTGCGCACGAAAGCTCAGTAAAGCTCTAGTTAATTTCAAAGTGTGTTTTTAAAAATGAAATTTGGTAGACCTGAAGTATTAGTCGAATATACCACCCCCGATGTCGAACATCGTATATCAATATTGTTTCTCTGACACATCGTTTTTTATCGAATTTTCGAAGAAAAGGAAGCTATGATAGTTGTTTTTCGGTCCAGACGCTACCTTGAGGCACCGATGCAAGGACATTACTGCCGATATTTATCTAAAATGTATTCAAATGGTTAGATATTCGTTCATTTATACCATTCTTATAATAAAGGAGAAACAAAAATATTAAAATATTATATTTACAGTTTTATTTATTGTTTTGTATGGGTAATATAATAGGTCTAAAAACATACAAATGAAAATTAGTGCTCTGAAAAAAATTAATCATACAAAATATCGACGGCGTCAGAGCAATACACCCTATCGTCATTTTGGCCAAAAATGAGTTACGCATATCGTTGGAAAGCTCTTGAGTTCACGGTTCTAGCAAAACCTTAATATAACAGGTGGCATTTCAAATAAAACACCCTATCATGGTGACGGCAATACACCCTATCCACAATGAGAATACAGAGTTTTCCTGCAGGAACAGCTTGTTTATTGGGTCCCGGTCTTTCAAAGCGAAAACGCTATGAGAATGTTTAGAAAGACTCCAGGTGTGCGAGGAAATCATTGGCAACCAGAGTTTTGGCTCTGCTGAAAATTGGCCTATATAATGATAGGATGTGTAGCTCTGACACCGTCAATATACCATTATAGTGCAAAACTTATTCTTTGCCTGTGATTATAATATCAACATTAGGAGTAAGTATGGAACTTATCTTCACTCCCAATTTCTCTCAACACTTGCCGTAAGATCAAAGGGTACTCGGCGTGGTATTGATAAAATACTTTGGGAGTTCAACCTGGTGGTCTCTCATCAATTCTCTTCTTGAATAAGCCGAGGGACTTATGCACATATAAAGCCAACCTATAAACGTACGTCATTCATTAACAGAACTGTTAACTTTAATAACTTTCACAGCACCTGATAGAACGGAGTTAAGATTTTCCGGCATACCTTTAGCAGCTAATGCTTGTCGATGGATGACACAATGCGTACTTTTGCATTCAGGAGTAACTTCCTTTATTTTTGCTGCTAGCCCTGTCAATCTTCATGACATAGTCCCATCTGTACGCAAGCCAAAACACTTGGACCAGGAAACCCCTGCTTCACTATACAATCCGTGGGGAGTTTGTACGGTACATCATTATCGCTGCTTCCTGGCGTTTGGCTGTTGAAGTACAATATACGAAATTCTTTTTCCTTGAGAAAATACGACTGCAAATAGCTTTTTGATCATTGGTACAGTCCGAAAACGACAAAGGTCACCTTTACAAGTCCCAGACGGTTGAAGGTTCTTAAAGGTCCCCCGTAGGAGTGGAGTGGGATGTCCCTATTATAGGCCGCCCCTATTACGGACAACCCCTCTATAACGTACACCCTTGCCGTCACTCTAGCGATGAATTTAAGGTCTAACGAGATAAAAGGGTCACCGGCTGACATTTGTCGAGAAGTCAGCTCTCGGAATGCCGCCATCCGCCACTAGATTATTTGGGATTCGCTGTCTCTCTGTTTTTCGTTTAGTAGACTTTTATTGGAGGACGTTTCAAGTTATCGGACTGCTCTGGAATGCTGGGACGATCGTCGTGACAAAGGATTGCAAGTTGTGAACCAGTACCCAGAACGTCTTGATTATTTACCGAACATCCCTCAATACCCCAAGACCCTCATCAATAGAGAATGGAGGACAACGTGGTTTCTCTACAACTCGATGACATGCCAAGCTCTTCGGTTGACGAAGTTATAAATTATAAACAAATACGATCGATGAAGATCTCTTATTTATGACCAAGTCAAATTTCGATCCACAACGATAAAGCTACAGAATGTCGGTAAAATGTGATTTTTACTCAAAGATAGGACAAGCTATAGTTCTCAGTCTAAAATGTTTAAAACTCGAATTTCAGAGAAACAAATTTCTAAGTACCACAATCCGTTCCATACCCTCCTGAATTCTCTGCCAAAAGGCACCAAAAACTATATTATATATATTTAAGTCTTGACAACCACAACATCATGCGTGCGCTTTTCCCATCATTTACCCAGTCCGTCAACTTTTTGGATGTGGAGGTGTCGCTGGATGATTCTCGCTTCAACACCACAGTCCATGTCAAACCCACCAACCTTCAACATTTAAAGAGTTGCCACCATCCTCAAACTAAGCGGAGCATTCCTCGCTCACTCTCAGTTCGTGGTAACAGGATTTGCAGAGACAGAACTGACAGAACCGTGTTTAATGGTGAAGTTTGCCAGCGACTATCAGAAAGATGTGAAAGATGTGTTTATCCATCCCATGGATCGACAGCACACAGTTCCTTCAGATGTGAATCAGTACCCTCCGCAACAGCGCAGAGATCCAGCGCAGTTTGTTTTGGTCAACACTCTTTTTCCCTGGGGTCCACCGTATTCACAAGATGATGAAGGATCTTCATCCGGTATTGCTGAAAAATGCCCTAACTCGAGATAAAGGGAATCTCTTACCGGCGTCCAAACAATATTGGCAACATCTTGTCTCGTCGAGGAAGTGCTGCTGCTCGTGGTTCGGACGAGAGTAGAATGAGGGCTTGTGGACGCCCCAGGTGTCAGTCGTATCAGCTGGTGCTGGAGGATGATAGATTTAGCTCTCCGAATAACCCGAACGCCTACTCTGTGGGGGGGGGGGGGGGGGTTGGCTGATTACCAGTCTAATAATTGCGTTTATGAGCTCCTCTGTTGCTACTGTGAGGGTTTTTATGTTGATAAAGCAACAACACCACTCAATCTTCGAGTGAACAATCATCGAGCTTTGGTGAGTATTGATTCTGACCAACTAGTGGGCCGACATGCTTACGATACTCATCAGACTACGACTGCTACCGACTTGGAGTGCTGAAGCGTCTGCCCCCGTCGACCCCTGCCAAGGGTCCAGGAGAGCGAAGATCCCATATTATACTAAGCTGGAATTATGGATCGTCAGCTTATTGCGCTGGTTATTAGCAATGATTATAATACTGTTCAATAATAATTCACTGCCTCGTAGATAAAATGATATGAGTGGACTGTATTTGGATGATGCTGTGTTGACACTCAATGGCCGCCGAGTTGAACGAGTAAGGAGATTCAAGTACTTGGGCTGCCTCATCAATGAATCTATGGACCCGGACATGGAGGTCAAGTGTAGAATTGAGAAGGCTCGTTCCGTATTCTTGAAAATGAGAAATCTCTTCTGTGATAGGAACCTCAACTTCTCTCTCCGATGGAGAATGGTAAAATGTTATGTATGGTCTGTCTTGTTGTACGGAGCGGAGGCTTGGACCCTAAAGGCTGCCACCCTGAGCAGAATAGGAGCCTTTGAGATGTGGCTCTTGCGTAGGATGTTTAGGATCCCTTGGACAGCACACATTTCAAACGAGGAAGTTCTCCAGCGGGCTCAAGTTCAGAGGAAGCTCCTGGTTACAGTGAAATGCCGTAAAATTGCATACTTGGGACACATATTGAGGGGAGGAAAGTATCGGCTACTTCAGTTGATTATGAAAGGGAAGATCGAGGGTCGGCGCGGTGCTGGAAGAAGACGGGTCTCCTGGCTGAATAACTTGAGGAAGTGGACGGGTATACAGCGTGCGGAGGAGCTTTTCAGAACTGCAGAGGACCGCGACGCTCTCGCCGCAGTGATTGCCAACGTCCGGTTAGCCGGATAAGGCACATAAAGAAGAAAGAAGAAGAGGACTGTATTTCGAGGATTGTATTAAATTAGGAAAGGGACTCGCCGATGCTGAGCGTCATACTTAGCGTTCCCAGGCCTGGGGCTGGTGCTGCGCTGTTGATGCACTTCAGACATGGGATAGATGATTATCACAATCCACATCTATTGCAGTGAAATGGTTCCCGTGACCGGTTGAAATAATTAAGTTGAGTAATTATTAGCGTGAAGCTACAAGGGTTCTGACGTGAGTCACAGTTAGGATTTGGAGTTGAACTGAATCTTTTGTGAAGTTGGAGAGATGTGCCTCCAGGAGCCCCAGGGAGGTGACCCTGCTGCTTAAGGCTAATGTCCATTGGCCATTACTGAGATCAGCCACACTAGCCTTAAGGCCACTAGTAGAGGGATCTTATCCCTTTGGGTCCAAGTTAGAGCCTCCAACATACTTGCTATGTCAGCTGCCATAATAGTATTACCACCTATGAGCAAAAATATAAATGCTGTTCAATAATGATTCACTGCCAGTAACACCTTATTATAAACCGACCATGCTATTATTATTGGATTTGAGGTCTTCTCCTGTGGGTTTAAAGGGCTCTACGTAATAAATTACAATGTAAATTTACAGTGGACGCTGGAGGCCACCCGGGTTTATTAATCTAGTCTTAGGTAAAATTACGTTTCCGATAGCAACGTATATCTCAGTAAGATGCCTCTATTATCTGAGGCCATTGTATTGAACCTAAAACGGATGTTTTTTCAATAAAATTTCGTTCGGCTTCCTATGTTTCATCATCAATGTATCTATTTTTAGTTGATCTTCTCAATTCTTTTTGTTCTTTCTGTCGGTTTAATCGTGCCTGCAATAAAATAACATTTACAGTACAGAATCCTCTAGATTATAATATTATTATAATCTACACGATTCTGTTCTGATTGTAATAATCCTCCTAATGGATTTTGCAAAATCCCATGGGAGGGGGATTAGAGCACATTTAAGTTCCCAGATGCAAATTTAGTGCCGCTTGGGTTCATATCTGGGTTTCATAAACCCTGCCAAATTTAGTGGGTTCATAAAATTATTCCAAGCCTTTCAATTTACGATTTTTGGCCAATTTCACTCACTAACCCTCACATTTGGCTCAACCTCTCGCGCTCTAAAATGGCTGGTTTTGTCACTCATCCCGAATCAGAAATCTCGAAAAAACACGAGCGTAAAATGTATTTTTTGGGCATCTGTGTGTCTACAATTCCAGGCCTCATCGTACACAATACGCTTTCATTGACCCTATTTCCTTTGACTTGTAATGTTGTTAAAGACAAATCTGAGTGGTAGTGTCACCGTCATGCTCAGGCCCTTTGACGTTGAACTGTCGGCAAACTTACCTGAGTATCTGCCTTCCCATGTTTTACTTTAAACCTTCCTTTCACCGCGAAAAGTGTTTTGAACGATAAAGTTAAAGTTTGTCGTGCGTCACGGTTGACTGAATAACGGTGCTCGGTTTCCGGTATGTCGCGAGTTTTGTCAGTATGTTGAACGTCAACCCGCCGCGAGTTTCTGCAGTGCCCAGACAATTTTCAGACGATGAAGTGGGTTAGGGGCGGCAAGTCCGCTTGAAATAGCTCGTAAGCGTCCATATTCCAAAATAGAAACCCCTCCCATGATGAACGCATACGATCTATGTCACGTTAACCATATAAACATTTCACTGAAAATCAATCATCCGAGTTATTAATACTCTGGGGGTTCCATGTTTTAGTTCCATTCATCAGATTTCAAATATCAGTGCGTTGATGCAATCGGTAGAGCACTTTCTGGAATTTCATTTACGAAGTGAAAACTACCAGTCATCCATAGTTACCAAATGAACGAATTTTCGGTGTAACAAACTAAAACTCCTCTCAATCTGCTTACTACTATTAACTGGTACCACTCGATCCAACAATCATATTATGTTGACAATCATATCATATTATGTTATTATCATATCATAATATGATATTATCATATTGACTTCATTGTTATTATTAATAACAATGAAGTCAATGGAGAGACATGTCCGTCTACTTGACGTTGATGACCTAGAGAGAAGACTGTAAAGCCACATCACTCTGTGTAGTGAAAACTTGTGATTAGTGTCTAGTAAAATTAGGGATGGGGGTTGCAATAATTTCCGGCAAGCTGGAAATGGTTTTAATACCTTCATTCCATGTAGAAAACATGTAATCTGAGTTTGCACCATCGCAGGAGGTGAGCTTAACTTTTGGCGGCCAAAAAAGAGGCAAGTGGCAACTGAAAGTCGAGGAAATCGGTATGTTCGCCAAGATAGGAAAACCCTAACTTCGAACGGGGAATACTCCCTTAAATTCTCATCAAAATTTAAAGTTGGGCGGTTAATTTGACGCAGAATTTCATGCTCTTCAAAAAAGGAACGTATTAAATTTTCTGTGCTACCCATAGTTTTTGTGTTATACGCAAAAAACCGAATACAGTCCGAAAATTTTGCAGTTTTTTGGCCAAGATAGGAAAAACACCTAACTTCGAACGGAGATTACTCCCTCAAATTCTCATCAAAATTTAAAGTTGGGGGGTCATTTGACGCGGAATTTTATGCTCCTTAAAAAAGGAAGGTATAAAATTTTCTGTACGGCCCATAGTTTTCGAGTTATACGCAAAAAACCGAAAAAAGTCCGAACATTTTGCGGTTTTTTGGCCGCCAAGAGTTAAGCTCACCTCCTGCGATGGTGCAAACTCAGATTACATGTTTTCTACATGGAATGAAGGTATTAAAACCATTTCCAGCTTGCCGGAAATTATTGCAAGGTACCCCCCTTCTTTTCCCTAATTTTACTGGACTACTAGTGATGAAATGAAATATACGAGTATAATATATAATGAAATATACTCGTATTTTCTTATCAACATAATGCATAGTAAGGTTATAATCCAATTAATGAAAAATCAGTTCCCAGAATAGTGCCCGCGATAGGGAGAACGAGTCAAAACATGAGCATAAATTACAAAGCTGGGGCTACCAGCGTCATCCATCGAAACTTAACGATTAGGTACCGTCTGTGCAATACACTGTTACTTGAATGGCATTGGTATGCACATCCCCCCTCCTCATCCCCCCTCACATGATTGTAAACAACTCCCCTGTTAATAATCTTTAATTTGCAATACCTACTTTCTTTTTATCTAACCTTTTAAGACCCCATTGTATAATCCCAGCTTTATTTCTTAGTCGTTTATGTGTGTATTATATGGACAACAGACTGTTATATTTTTTGTCTTGACACAATGAAGGTTTATTATTATTATTACTATTATGTCAAAATTCAAAGGTAATCTTCAGCCAGCCACGTATTTGGAAACTGGAGCCCAGCCGATCTTCGCTTACACGTTGTCTCTTGCCTGCCAATATGTGATCGGGGCCTTGAAGATGCTCCAGGACAGATTTCCTCTTATAGTTGCCTGGGAAGTCGTCAGGTCCGAAATATCGTGGTTTAAGTTAGAGATCTGGCACAGAAACGGTGTAGCGCTTTGCATGGGAATCTGGAATTGCTGAGTGAGTGGCCAGAGCAGCTGGAGTCGTTGGTGGACGAATGACATGCTGGCGGCTGCAATGAGTTCCAGGAACCCTCCGTATCCATCGCTTAATTTGGACGTGAGACCTGTACATCTGCAGGTGGACGGAGGTCACTCCTTATGGATAATGCGATGGGTCCTCAAGCTAAGAGGAGCGTTGCTTCCCCTGAACGACGGTACCTACTTGAGATCCGAAAGCCCACGAAGGAATGCAATCAGATCCGCTCTTTGTGCAATCAGATTTCTTTGGAAGCTGCGTTTTCTTGGGGAGGTGGTTCTGAGCATGGAAAGGATGGTCTCCTTGATGAAACATGGTTAAGAGTAGGACAGTTCGGCTTTTGAGCGTCGAGGTACCGAGATTCCCTGGTGGCTGAGTTCAATTGGTGAAGCGAATGACTGAGTAAAATTGCCAATTTCTGCTTCGGGTTCAACTCCAAATTTTTTTCCCTTTCTGGAAATCTAAATTTAAGAAAAAATTAAAAATTATGGCTCAGGTTGCCTCGGCAGACGGATGAAAAAAGCCATGCCGTATCATGGTTTTTTTTCTTCTTCTTCTTTAGAGATAAAAATCACTTATTAGTTCTGTAAACTAGATTGATGCTGGAATTATTTTCAAAAAAAAAAAAAAAGAAAAAAAAAAAAAGAAGAAGAAATAAGCGTCCTTGGGATAATAATGAATTGAACGCTGTGGTGTCAGAATGTGGAATTCACGCTACGCATACAGAAGAGATTATCTATAAGGAAGAGATTGTACGGAGGTTTTTAACAGTTCCGGCCTGTTTATTTCGTGGAAGCGTTGCATATTTATAGAGGAAGATTGTCGTGTGATAGAAGATGAAATATCTACCCGTTTCTTCGGCTCTAATTGACAAGGAACGGGTGATTCATCAGAGAGAGACTGTCGAGGAGTCTCTTAGGAAGAGAAGTCGTCCGGAGAGCGTCGGAGTCTCGCGGAAAGACAGTGAAATGATGAGGACCTGCAGGAAGGTATCATGGTGTGACTGACTGCCCTCCAGCTCATCACCGGAGTCAGCTACCGTGAAGAGCAACAGCCCTCTGCGTGAGTCAAACAGATAGTAGCGAAATGAACAAAAGAAGGGAATTGGGAGGTGGAATGACTCACGACCGGTGTCACTAACTAAACCAAAGAATTTTCAGTGGAAAACTGCACTTTACGAAGAAGAAGAAAAAGCGTCTATCTATCTATCCATCTATTGTTTTACATTTTCAATTTTTACAATACATTTTACTATTTACAATTACATTTAAATTTAGATTACAGATACATTGGTTGGCCTAACGCTAATATTGTTGATCTATGATCGTCACAGGGGTTGCTCGCTACTTCGATAATATATTATAATCTTCGCAGATTCTCTATTCTGGGCCATCATAATTAAATTCTTGGACGAGAAGTTCACGATACCTGGTAGCCAGCCTTATATACTTCGCCATATCTTTTATCTCACCCGCGCATCCCTCCCATCTAGTATTTGCACCAGCTCGTTATTGCTGAGAGTAGCTACTCTCAGCAATAACGAGCTGGTGCAACGAGGGCTAGCCCTCTTCAGAAAATTTACCCTAAACTCCCTCAAGACTGGACACACTGCACTTTACGATCTGTGATTAGGATTGTTGTTGCTCATATTTCAACAGTCTTATTATCGAACGCTAATCCTTTTCATCGCTGCGCTTCTGCTGATCTCAAAAGTTGTATAGTTACTTTTTTATTCAACGGCAACAGGTCAAAATCAGCCAATGGTACCAAGTAAACACGAGTTACGTTAGATACCTAATTAAGTGGTCCCCAACCATCCTCAACTTTTGATATTTCATTCAAGTTTTAAATTCATAAGTAATATTATTACTTATAAAGAATAATGAATCACAATAACTCCTCTTGCTGCTAGTTTTTCCACAACTCTAATAATAATTATTATTAAACATTGGTGGTTATTGGGTGGTCATCATAAAGACATCGAAGGTCTGGTAAAATGAGGAGTAACTCAAGGTGCAAGAACCCACCGCTTTTCGTTTAAACCTCCTGTTACGAATCGTTTATCAAAAATTAAATATGTAATTTTTTTAATGAATAAATCGAGAGGAGCGGACCAGCAGATCAGGGCGTTGGCCGGGGCTAAGGAGAATGACCTGTGTTTAATAGGTCAAATCACTCTCCAGTCTTTCCTAAAACCTAAACTGTCTATATTTATTTTCCATAAATAATTGAAATTGTGAAACGAGCGGATTTTCCGTTGGAAGTACTTTGTCTCCTGTGTATGAAGGGTAGTTGTTTTCCTTGAAGGGTAGTTGTTCTCCTTCTCATACAATGTAGCGGTTTTTCCTAAGGGAGTGGATCCTGTATCGTGGTGTAGCAAGAAGTACTTGCTCCCACACCGGGATAAATATATCGAGCCGTGTATCTGTGCCTCGGCTACAGAGGTGACCTGCTCTTACACCTTAAGAAAGTCCCCCTTAGGGAATAATTGGGGTCAAAAACCGAAATTATATAATATAATATATCAGTAGTTCTTATATTATATTATACCATTTCAGTTAAAAAAAATTTAAAAAAAAATCCTAACACCTCCCAATCAACAAACGTTCCCATTTTCCTCTCAAATTGCTACAAATAAACAAGAATCACTGATGAAAGCAAGGATCCTAAGGATAGATAAAAATTTCTTCTGTTCGCTACTTCATGGAAAACTAGTTCGATGGATGCTGTACCATATGGGTTCAGTATACATTATGTATGAAACGTTTATTCTACCATACCCACTCCACGCTCACATCATCGATAACGTAAATGAGATCTAACTCTGGGATGACGGCGGACGGACGGATTTTTGGTTTATTATCTGCGGTAATGAACCATTGGAATTTCAACTCAATTATCTGCTTCTACGTATCAATTTTGAGGGGGCGTTACATTTGTTATCTCCATACATCGTACAATGATTCGGTACGATAATAATTATCGTAATTATTATGACATCTGATGGCGAAATCATATTTGGGCAATTAGGATGGAATAAATAAAGGACCAACGAATGAAATCTTATACGCATACGATAATAAAAGTAAGAGCACGATTATTACGGTACCAAGTTGGTTTATGGTTAAATCCAGATTAATTAACCACTAAACAAATTTGGAAATACACGAACAATCCAAGATTTCACGAATCTGATGATTATGCAGTTACAAGGGTCAAAACTCCAAATTAATCCTGTTTCAAGTCCTAAAGCCTTCCAGCTACTCAATCAAAGCATAAGTTCGGCCCTGGCCTCGACTCAAAAGCGTCTCTCGCGAAACTTTACGGGGTAGCTATTGTTTCAGGGTAGCGTGCGATAACGGCTTGAAGTCACGGTGTTAATACAGTGTTTGATGTTTGGTATTATTATGTTTGGTATTTGATGTTTGGTATGGTTTGGCACACAGTTTGGGGATTATTTTGGAACTTTAATTTATAAACGGTGTGTTATGTGTGGCGTCCCTAGCAGTCATTTATAGAGCCCCCATGTATTAGGTCTTCCAGCATAACTTCGCTCAATTTTTGAAAGCGAGTTCCTAGAGCGCTTTATAAGAGACTTGGAATTTACCTTACTCGCCGGAAGCGTCCCAACAAGCCATTTTTCAGCACGGTATATAAATATTATAATCCGAAATGGTTTTCACAAGTCTTACGAAGAGCGGTCTTGTTTCTTTCTGAAAGCAATCTCCAGGCAGAGTAGGGTCGCTACCGAAGTGCTCCAACTTTGCATCTCAACGGCATGCGCTATTAAGCATAGGCGTCATAGGCGCGCGCACCACACTTAAAATTACAAAATAAGAAATTACTTTCAGGCCAAACAATACAGAATATTTCGCAAATTCCCTTAGAAATCACCATTTTGCACCAAATGTTTCTAATCCCCCCTCTCCCCCCACTACAAGCCCAGGGCCCGCACCAACTGTGGAGTTGTGGAGCCTGTCATCCATTTTTACAAGTCACACTGGTCACAGGTGGAATAACATTCGTCAGTCAAACTATCATGCCAGTTAGTTGGTGCCGAATTATACGTATTTGGGAGCGTCACTTAATACGACATTAGATATGAAGGGACGTTTAAAAGCTAAGTTTGCTCAGGCAAAACAGGGTATAAACTCTATTAGGGCCTGATTTATTGGTAATATTAAAATTCCTGTGGAATCCAAGTTCGGTATCTTTAGGGCAATAAGTAGGTCTATAATGTGCTATTGAGGACAGATGTGGGGTTATACACGATATAGCGAAGTGGAAATGCTTTTGAAGTACTTTGTGAAGAAGCTCTTAGCCTTTTAAAAGGTACGAACGCTTTGCGAAAATAGTAGCCCTGGAAGTTATGAAGAAAAATGTGTCTTGGTGGAGGACTTGGAGGGAGTTAGCTGTCAGGGTTGATATTGAGCTAGGAACCGATCTGGATTCTATTGGTATTGCCAAAAATCTGAGTTTGATTAAAGATAAAATGAAGAAAATGTTTACGGAAGAATGTATGCGTAAGGCTGATTTGACCCAGTATCACAAGGTACATAAAAGCATTTTGTTGGCAAACTCATACATCACAGATAGGTAAGGCTTATTTGTCGCGCTAGGTGAGAAATGTTAGACCTAAACTATGTTAGGCCTTGGGTGAAGGATAAGGTGTTCACATGTTCGCTGTGTTATTCGGGGGAAGATGAAAGTGTTTAGCATTTCATGGCCAAATGTCATATTCTGAAAGGTATGAGGAAAACATTTCTTGGTTCGTATTATTTATCTGAAGCTATAGCGTACCTGAAAGGAAAAAAATGGGTCAGTTTGTCATATTTTCTGAACGATGCATTATGTTACAGAAAATCGCTTACAGTGGAATTTAATTTTTAATATTGATTGAGATTAATTTGTTAAGTTTGTGTATACACAAACATGTGTCAATGTTTGTGTATACATAGGTACATGTGTCAATGTTAAGTGCAGGAGACAACTATTACGAACTGAACTCCGGCTGATAGCACGGCTAATGCCGTATAGTGTTTTTGTTAATATATTCTTGTTCTTTGTATCATGCCAACCTAATTATTGTTTATCGACAACAGTTTAATATTTAAGCACTTTCACTAGCAACAATGTCTAGACGACAGCAGTTTACAGGAAAATGAGAGTCTGCCAAGTGGAAATTATTATGTCCCATAGGATCATAAAATTATAAAATTCCATAGGATCACCAAAAATATTGAGATGCCTAAATACAGACGCCAATTCATCAACTGCTACTAAGACTAATAAATTTAGGGCATTTAAAATTAAAACGGAGAAATTCCATTAAGGTTGAATTCCCTTCTGTTTTGGGACGACAGACAAAGGACTTCCTGAGGAAGTTTGCCGGGTGTTAGCAGCGTTAGTCTCAGTTCACGCACAGCTTCATCCCAAAGGCCCTCTCCGCCCCACCCTCGATTTCGTACGGCTATAAATGTAACACCCACAAACGTAGCAATAGGCAGTTTGTACCTAAATAATATTCGGCTTTCTGGAAATTACGTTTGAATGCACTCGCAGCCAGAGGATCTGCCGATGAAATTCGTCTGGCACACAATAAAATATCGACGTATGTACTAATTAACCCACGTAAAGCACCTAAACATAATTGTCAAGCTACATCCTTAAAAAGGTGTATTACTTTCATGTATTCCATTTTGGTTTCATACTGGGTGGACATTTGAACAGTTCCTACTCTACTAAATCAATGAAATACGGTTATATTTTTCTTGAAAATTGGACATCTGCCCGTTAAATCTTGTAAATAAATAAATAAATGCGCCCAAAGAGTCGTGGAAAACCGCTATTAACGATGTTATGTCTACTTCCAGTTAGCCCCAGTGAATTTTTGGTCTATAAAATTGAAGTCCTCCTTCCAGGAAAAGGTACACATTATTCCAATTGGAACCATTCAAGTATTGTAAAGCCTGCCACGGCTCTATAAATCCGTTATTGCACAACTTATGTAACGTTAATGTTACCACATTATGTTGTCAGTGGAGCGTGAAGATTAAGAGGCATTAAGAACGACGTGACGTCATCATAGCGGATGGAATGTGCCGCGGACTCGAGTGGAGCGGCGATACGCACTCGGAAATTCCCTTAAATATAAGAATTTAAGAAAGGGTGCTAGAGTGAGAAATAAGACGAATACTCTGATGGGGGTTAGCGAAGGGAAGGAGGTTGCTAGGGAAACGCGGTGAACCCCTTCGTCGTCTACTACGTCGGCTTTCTTTACCGTCCTCCTCCACCATCCACCGCAAACCCTCTTGGAAGGAGTCAGTGTTTTTTTGGCTCAAAGTAATCCGGCGCTAAGAGGGCGTCGGAATGACAAATTATTGCTCAAGTGTTTATGTGCTTAGTGTAACAGAATAGCGCAGAGCCTGCAAATAATACTCTGCAAATCACTACTCGATGTTCTGATAATTCGGTTTATCTCAGTCTGTAGGTACGTTATCGTCAACGTGTATCATTTTAGGAATTCTAATAGAATGATTCTTCTCTATTATAGCTGATCTTTGTATAGAATGACTGACTGTCAAGTCAAAATCATTTCGTTCTGATAACCGAAGTCTTATTCAGTTGTTATTGTGATTATACGTACATTATTAACCCATTTGAAACCGTATCTTTTTTTGATCAAGTTTTGTCACAAAACATATGACTAAGTGATGGTTCAATTTACTAAATTTAGTAAATTGAACTATCACGTAGTCACATTTATGTTCATTTTGGCAGTTAAGGCAACAATGGCATTTGAAAGTTTGATTTTTGCTAATAACATAATATTTGCTTGAGTAACATTTTTTGGTTTGCAGGGCCATTATAAAAAACTCTGCAAATTCTTGACACAACGGTTTATTATCTTCTTTGTGCACGTCACCCAAGTACACTGCCGCCGTAAGTGAAAACGACCTATCTCCATTTTTTCATGTCGAGAAAAATGCAGTTAAGTGAGGGCCCAGATCATCAAACTGGAGATAAGATAAAGTCTTTTTTCGAACCTTTCCAATGGAGATAGGAAATTCTACCTTGGCAGAAAAGACGCGCCACGTTGAGATCTACGCAGCCATGTGCCCAACTCCAAAAACACCAAAATGGTCGATAGGGGACTTTATCTTAGCACGGCAGTACAGGCCCCTATGCTCCACCTGTGGTGCTGGCCCTGGGCTTGTGATTTGGGGGTTCGGGGGAAAATTTGAAATATTTTGGTGCAAAAAGGTGATTTTCAAGGGAATTTAAGGGAATCTTGAATCAAGTATTTACGTCATACTATCAACAATAATTATTATTTATAATAAATGACCATTGACATTTTTTTCTAATTTTAATTGTGGCGCCCCCGCCTATGTCGCCTATGCTTGGCTGTGTTGGTTTGTTTGCTGTGGCATATCCTCTACTCCACGTTGGTAAACAATATAGCAGAATAGTAGACCCCCATGAGAAAAAGTTGTATCCAAAAACATTCCCAAGTTTGGCAAAAATGACAATCACAGTATTCTGTACATTGTACAGAGTCTACCATATGTGAACCCTAAGTACCCAGCATTTTGAACTCGTCTGTAGGCCCAGATTGGTTAGAACGAATTTGTTGGTTCCACAATTTTATTTAGAGATAATTCTAAGTTTAGAAGTTAACTTCTTAATTTAGAAATAGCAAAAAATTGAGACAGAAATGTATCCAGAGCCTGAACAAATATGGAAATTCAAGATGTGGTCTTGTTGGCCAATTTTCTGATTCCGGTTGACCTGTATAATTTATGTATAATGTTACTTGCACGTATTTCGGAAATAATTATATCAAGAAATGAAGGAGACGCGGAAAGAAGGTTGCTCATGAAATGAGGATCGATATCACAAAACCATGTGCTGTTTGGAGAAGTTCCGTTGTAAGGAATAATGAGTTCAACTGTCGTAACTTTTAATGGGGAATGAGCAAGTCTGCAACAAGTTCAGCAACCTCAAGACCAAGAACACTACGAGGATCATTATTTGTGCACGCAGAAGATATGTTTATCTGAGTCTCTCTGCTTGAATCATTGAAATTAGTTCCTACTGTGTTGGGTTCACTGATAGGTAACATGAACCCCCACGACGAATCCGCAGACACTCGAGTTTCTGGACATTAGCCTACTGTGATGCTCCAAATGGTCCATAAAAGTCCGTTATCCGAAGCTATAAAATATATCAGGCATTCTCCAGGCCTAGGCGTGCACAGTGAAAGGTATTGTGTTGGGTCTGCGCGAGTTTCAACTCAAGGGGATGTGATTCCTTCCGCTTCCCTCCATTAGCTCTAATGGCGTGTCCGGCCATTTCATGATCCTCCTCCGCCACGGGTTCCAAGCTCAACAATCATCATTAAATTAAGTGCAGATACCGCGCGGCCTTTCACGCTAAGTGCGCGAATTTCCATTTTTAACATTTTGTTCAAAAAACCGCTACGGGTTTAGAATTACCTGGAACAACCGGAAAGCGTAGTGGCTGCAAGGGACTAGGGGCAATTTAATTTACTCGTAAAAGGAAACTTTTCAAACTGCCCCAACAGATCTGAAAAAAACGCAAAATGCGGTACAACCGGAATCAGAACAATTTGGAAATTAGTGAACTTTGTAGACAAGGAATTCCATCTCTGTCCGGTTGTTGTCAGTCTAGGTACTAATTATGTTCAGAAGAATTTCTACTCTTCAATAGAATTTTGTTCAAACTATGTATGAAATTTAACTGGTACGTCTTTTTTCGTGCGGAATTCAAATCTTCAGTCAGATTTCCTCCATCACATATAGATTCCCCAAAAACCCTCTTGAAAAATTGAGTAAAAGTTCAAGCGGACGTGGGCGAATTTGAACAAAGAAAGTCAGTCACAACTTAGATTTGAACTGGGATGTGCATTCATGGCTTTTGTAAGATTTTTTAAATCCCAAGTAAACATGTGAATAGCAATTATACTAGTTAATCAAGAATTTTCTCTTCCTCGGTCGTCTACATGTCGAGTTTTCTCCTACACAGTCCCTCTTCTGATACCAGCAGTAGTCTTCCACCATTGATGCATTCCATCTTCCTTGATACCGTGGTTTCATTAATTTAATATCCTGGTAGAAACGCTCACTGATTTCTTCAATGAAATCCCCCCCAAATTTTCAGCTATATATCCTAAATGTGACCGAAGAACTGAAGTTTTATGATCATGAGACTTTCCACTAATTCTGTACAGTTTGCAGTGTTATTTCTGAAAAACCTGGTCATAACTGATTTAAAACTTATCTACGCATTCTTGGTATGGTGTCACAGTGGGAAATAGCTCTAACCGCGGACGGCAAAATCGAGTTCTCGATGAATTTCTTGTTCTGTGCTGAAAACCCCAAAACATGATTGCTGGGCTCCCTCCATACCATCGGGATGCCAAAAGGGGAGCCCAAGATTTGTCCTGGTCCCCGATCCTTTCGAATTTGCAGGGCAGCCAACCTAACATAAGCGACCTCCCAATTTCAGCTCTAGGCAAGTCATATTGTCGAGTTGAGTGTGGCACGGATACTGTGCTTAATAGAGAAAAAACTCCAACGAATTTGAATTCAGCACGAAAAATCCTTTTAGAAACGAATTTTTGAAACTAAATATAAGCTCTGGGAGAGCTTTCCCCTTGGTGGTCTACGACGACCCAAATTGAAATTTAAAGGTAATTTTGATACAGTGAGTAAAGTGCTCAAAGTACGTCTTTCCACTCGTTTTATGGCGAAAGTGTGAGGGCATTGTGAGTTGAAAATTGGCACACGCAGGCGTCCATCCATCTAAATAATTCTGAATAATTGCTGAAAGTTCTCGATGTGGTTTTTCATCTCAACTGTTAAGAACAATTAATTTATTTGTTGCTATTTTGATTTATCCGTCCATTTCCAGGAGTTGACTGTATATTAACATCAGTCTCATGCTAATGCACGGGAAAGGAACGGCAATGACTCGCCTATTCAAACGGATATTTATTTCCTCAACTGTCGCTAAAGTTCTAATAACTGTGTAAACTTTGTTTTTCCCAGACTTGGAACTATTGCCACGGAAATTGCCGAAGCCGCCGACGTTCAAAGCGAGGAGCGTTTGGTTAAAAATCCGAGGTATCTTATCGTTTTGAACAATACACCGGTGATGTCGCTGTTTATGTTTGTTGAGTCACCAAAATGTCTGCTGTCATCCACAAAAATTGTACTTGTGCCCCTGCGATGTCCGCTTTTCACACTTTTCGTACCAGTTGCTACTTGTGTGTTTTTTTCCCGCTTCCATAGAAAATGATGAGTACTAGTGTGTGGTTTACAGAAAATGCACTGTTCGAATTAAGAACTCATATTGAATACAAATTTTGTGTAACAATCACCGATGAAATCTAATTTACGTTCTTATGTACTCTTTCATTGATTTTATTTCTCCATTGAAGTTAGAATATTATTCGTTTGTTCGTATTATTCGTTAGTCTTCAGTTGGGGTTATCATCAATCAGTAACAATAATAATTATTGATCAATTATTGAGCAATGCAGTAGGGGGAAAAATTTTGAATTACAGCGACGTGAAATGAGACTATTAGGATAGTTTTGCCCCTTAGATCTAGTTGAGTTGAGTACGTCAATGGGCATTTTTAATTAAGTAGGTTATTATGGTTACAAACTAACATTTAAATGTACAAAGTTGTAGCAATTTTGATGACCTACAACTTTGAACATGAACGTTTTGGTCGAAAAGCACTTAGTTTAGGGGTTATGACCAAAAACCCGAAAGGCCAACAATTTCGTGGTTTTTCGGTATTCATATCTCGGCTTCTATTTGACCTATCAACTTGAAATATGGTGTGGATAATAGAATCTTCTTGGCGTGAATAATAGAACGCCCTGAAGGTTTCAAGTCGCTAGGTCCTAAGGGAGCAGAGTTATCTAACTTGAAACACCCGATTTTTCGCCCTTACATCACCTTCACCGATTGACTTGAAACTTTGGACAAAGCTTTATTTCAACTTCAGAAAGAGACTTTTAATAGCTTTAACCCATTATGTCAACCCTAAAAATTGAAGAAACAAAAACAAACATTTTAGGCTAATATTGTCCACTTTAACGAGTCTACAGCCTGGGTAACTGGAGCAGTCCTTTAGAAATTTTGCACAGACCTTCTTTATAACGTGACCCAGAGCCATTTGAAAGATTTAACCCATTTTCTCGACCCAAGAAAACTTTAGAAACGAAAAACTGAAATTTAGGCTAAATTTGACTATTTTTAACGGGTCCGCAGCCGATCAACTTGAAATTTCGTGTGGATAATAGAAAGCCCTGAAAGTTTCAAGTCGCTTGGTCTAAAGTCCAATGTTTACGAAAATGGGGTTTTTATGGAACCTGGTTATTTTGGATCTGGCCTTTTCGACGGTGAAGTCCAAATTTCAAAATTCTAACCGGAAATGGGGGATATTCTGACCATAAACATACGAAAATTGGTCAATGTTAGGGTAAAACGCCTCAACGACACGCTGTTAAACGCCTCAACTCTAGGGTGAAAATGCCTCAAAACTTATTTACTTTCGGTTAAGGTAAAAACCACTTTACATGCACCGTAACCGTTTCGAAATCTCCCCAAGGGTACAGTGCTTGTGAAGTGGTTAGGTCATCCCTTTTAAGATTGAGCGGGGAAATTGGATATCATAACTTTTTCCGTCCGCTGAAAAAGTGATATTTGGGTGTTTTTTGGGGGGATGATATTCATTCGAGGCTTAACTTGAGAGCAACTCACACTTACCCCCTCAAAATCTCAGACCAATCTCCCACTTATGACCAATTGAGGTCACATTCACAGCCTCACATACACCTACACCCAAAATTCTGAATGTAGGTTATCAATATGATGCATCAAAGTGGTTTTATGGAGTTGGATTGGTATTTGGGGTTGACAACACGAATTACGTGGTTCGTTGATTAAAATTGTGGTGTTTGTGCTCCTCATCTAAAGCGTGGCTTTGGTCACTCCAGAGGCCAACCCAATGTTTGATTAAAAAAAAAATAGAGATTGAGTTTTTTGAGTGATTTCAAAATTTTGTTAAATTGGTTATATTTTATTATTGTAACTTTTCCGTGTGTAGTGGCATGGAGTGGTTCAGATAAGAGTTTTTTTTATTTCAAACGGCAATTCAATAGGGGCAGTGATTGAACTTCCCACTTGGTTTGTACCTTTGCAACCGGCACAACGCTGACAAGGGAACGAACCTATGGGAACATTGGAGAAACGGAAATCGAGGGGCGGCAGTAGCAGTGGCAGTGGCAGTGATAGTGTGTGGGTAGTAGAGCCTGCCCGGTTGTGTTGAGTGGCGGCAGTGGTCGAGTGTAGTTGAGCGTTGAGTGCGGTTGGTTTGGAAATTAGGTCGAGTGGCAGAGCGGATGTCATCCTCCAGAGTATTTATCTTTGAAGAAAATAACCCTCCCAGTGTTGATGCTGTGTGATCCTTTTTATTCGCGGGAACATAATATCTCCCACTACAATATCTCCCTCTCGTTCGCTCCCCCTCACTTCCAGTTTGGATAAAGCCGTCCGCGGCAGGTTCTTCAACAAAGTGTTTTACGTCAAACCCTGGTATTGAATGAAATGAAGGGATGAAGCCTGTTCAAATCGAGTTATTTATCTAATGCCTACTTCCCCCATTGGTCGAAACCTCGCAACCAACGCCCCATAAACCGATACCACAATTTGTTCAATCGACAGCCCTGAGAGTAAATTCTGGGGTGTAATATATTACACATACAGTTTATGTTCATTTATAATTTAGAAACCCTCAGTAATGAAAAGAGACGTTTTCAGTTTGGGAAGTGAGCCTACTGCTTGGCTTAGTAGCTGAACGACAAGTAGGTGTCTGTATTGACCACCATTAGTAGATGTGTTGGCTATCGGAGGAAGTGGGTGGTACCCAGTGTGACCACTACACGTGTAGGAGTGCACGGAGAAAAATAAATAGCTGATGTTTCTAAGTTTTAATACCGCTGCTAAGAAAATTTGCAGGATACGGATAGGTAATGGGGTTGCAAGGCAGCTACAAAAGGTGAAGGTTGTTAGCTGTAGTCGGAGTTGGGCATTAGCTAACTAATTTATTAGCTAGTTAATTTTTCGAATACAGCTGTCCCTCGATAATCCGACAGTTAAGGGACCGAGAGAGTGTCGGATTACCGAAAATGTCGGATTACCAAAAATGTCATATTATCAAAGATGTTTGATTCTTAATGCGTTTGAACACAATGAAGTTAAAAAAAAAAGTTAATTAAGTTACCTTATGCTTTATTAGAACTATAAAAGTCGTAATGTGTTTTTTCAGCCAGAAAAAAAGGAAAAGGAAAAGATATCGCCCTCCGCCTTATTTGAAGTAGCAGTAGTTCATTCATTCGAGAAAATGTTCCACAGCTAATGCTGTTGCTAGCTAAAACTGAAAAGGTTAGCTTAGCTATACTAGCTGTGTGGAAATACAGTTTTTCATAAAAAGTTAGCTTTTAGCTATTAGTTGTCAGCCACAGCTATAGCTATTATCTTTTAGCTGCTCATGACAGCTGAATTACCGCAGCTAAATCTGTTAGCTATACGTTTCGACTAATAGCTAATCTACCTGGAAATTTTAGCTATTCCTCAATAGCTAATAGCTAAATATTTACTTGTTAGCTCCACCTAAATCATAGCTAATTTAGCTGTAGCTTTTAGCTGTTAGCTATAGCTAATTTTTGCCCAACACTGGCTGTAGTATACTGCCATGCGTCTTCACACCTCACTGTAGGCACGGTAAACTGACGCGCTATGGTGATGATAATAATGATGTACTGCCGTTTGCTTGCGTTTACGCGGGAAGCATTCACTAGTAAATTAGTTCCGCAAAAAACGACGGTTCTTACGGATTGGAGCTGCGCTAAGAGCATGGGAAGGGAGCGAAGAAAACATACGCAGGTAGGCATATGCAGGAACCGCCTCAAGCTCGAGCAATATGAGCGAAGAAAACAAGCCAGTTTGTTTTCGTCGATCTTACAGCAGGTAAATTTGCTTAACAATTGGGGTTTAAATGCAATTGGACCATCTCTTCAGCAATTTGTGCTGTACTTTATCTAGCACGTGCTCGAATGTCGTAATATCCATCCGAAAATATTCATAAAACCTGTGGGAATCTTCTCGATGTTCAACGTAAAAATGATGGATTTCCCCGTTTACATGTCTTGAATGATTAATTAGGTGAATTTTACTTTTCGCCCCCGAAGTGAAAAACCACATTATCAATGACGGGTTTTCCGCAAAGGAGTAATAATCATCCATCGTCTAGAAGGATTTGAACCGCACTGACTCACGCTCCACTCTGAATTGGCCAACTCCCTGCCAGTGGCAAATCCAGCTTTAGAGTGGGGGGGGGGCGTAATACACTAACCGGGGTGATTGAGGGGTATGGAACTAGGAGGGGGGTCCGCCCCCCCCCCCCGGAAAATGTAGAAATTTTTGAAGCAAAATGGGTAGTTTTAGGCAGTTTTAGCAGTTAAAATGTGAATTTAAAGAGACATAGACTCTGTTATATTTTGGAAATTGAGTACCACATTGAGTACCACATTTAAAAAGCCCGAGGGGGGGGGGTCGCCCCCTTCGCCCCACCCCCCCCCCCCCCCTATGGATCTTTGCTCTCTTCTCACGCTTTTATCACAGCTCCAGTCTGTAAGCACCCTAATACCTGCCTAATGGCTCAAATATCGGCCACTGGTGCTCTCATGGTTTGCTGCGTTGTTTTGGTAAAGAAACGTAGTAACGGAGGAGGAAAACAATGAACTGCAGAAAATAAGTTTCATGACGGGACCGTTGCGGCTCGAAGCGAGGTGTTTACGCAGGTTGCTAAATCTTAGCACCAGAGCTAAATCACTCTAGCCAACTTTTTTAGAATTCTTTGTAAAGGGGTTTTGATTGAGGCAGCTAAGATTTAGCTTCAAATCCATTAAATTTACAATTCCTGTTAATCTTTCCGTGCTGAGGGGAATTAGCAAAATCAGCTGATTAGTTTTTCCCCGTGTGGTGAGAAGCAGAAAAAAAGTAGAGACGGTAGTTGTTTCTGTGTTGAGGCTGGGAACGGTGGTTGTAAAATTGTTGCTCATTTTGTCGTGAACTGTCAACTTCTACTTTCATGAACTGTTTGTTGCAGAAGCCGGAGATGAAAACAGCGATGAAGAGCGAAGCGAAAAATGTAGTAACGAGAAAGAGACGAGTGGGTTGGGTATGGAGGAGACTCACATGGCAACCGCACAGCTGTCGGCATCACAACTGTCTGCCTCACAGGCCGCCGAAGAGGAGGAAGCTGCGGCACGCCTGAGGCAAATGGTCGCCCTCTCCAACAGCCCACTTCTCGCGCACCAGTAAGTTATTTATCGAGGGCTGTAGTCCGTATTTCCACTAACTGGGGTTGATTTTGAGGATGGGTCTCATTAATTGTGATTCGAAATCAATGGAACGTTTATTCCTCTACTTTACACAAAGGCCATGCGCTTCCACTTTCTGTCTTCCTATCGTCGAAATGAAGGTCCTGCAGAACCAAGGCTGGAAGGTTTCTTAAGGATGTCTCAGGCTGTGATTGACTTGAAGTTTTGAAAATGTGGGGGGGGGGGGGAGGTGTTTTGTCCGCTACTATGGAAGCACCAAAACATCCGATAAGTTACGAGAATGAGGTTACGAGAAAAAAATTGAAATTTATTTGCGATCCTACTCTCTCATTTTACATGTTTTAACTGCGATGTTTGCATTTTGCGGTCTACCATCCTTCCGAAAATGCCCCCCCCCCTCCCTTCCCCGACTCGAAGGGGCTTTTCCTTATTAGAGATGGTCCAAATACGAGCTACCACTTTTGTTTTCCTGATGCAGAGTTTCTAGGTGACCCGAAGTTGACGTTGGCGTGAAAAGCATAATAATAATTTAAAAAATACCTATTAGCTGATATTATCAGCTAATAGGTATTTTTTTAAATTATGTATGCAAAAGGTAAGAAATCAGATGTTTTAAAATTGGGGTCCAAATACGGGCTATTCGATGTGTTTTCTACCTAGAGAGTTCGTAGCTCGCCCAGAGTTCACTATTTTCGTATCCCACACTTCTACTAATGGTCCCCAAGGTCATATGGGTGCTAATAGCACTAATTGGCACTCACACTCATTTAAAAATAGTGTATTCAATGAAAAAGTGAAAAACGGCATTACAATAATTATTGAGATCCAAATACGGAATATTTACGAAAAAGTCAATTTTCAAGTGCAAAAAATGAAGAAGAAAACAAGAAAAAGAAAATTAAAGTCTTAAAATCTTTGTCCATCTCTGCGCATTCTGCATGAGCCCAGTGCTTGCAAACATGGCAACGAATCCAAATTTCTCCTCCATAATCCTCGGAAAAGCACTCAGTGTGGTCGTTATCTGGTTCACCTGGAGGTACGGCCAGCTCGACGTCATCGTCACTGTTGTCGTCAATGGAAAGATTCCTGTAGTCTTCTTTTAAATCAGAGTTTTTATCCCGCTTAGCATTTTTTGAGGAAATTGGCTTTTTGATTGTTTTTGGTTTTTTTTTAGTTAATTTAGTTGAATTAATAAATCCCTTGTGAAATTTAGGTGGTCTAAGGACGGGTTAACATGGTGGGCCCAAATACGGGCTAGCCCGTATTTAGACCGCCATCGGTAGCCCGTACTTGGACCCAACGGTACTCCAACTCGACCTCCGCGGCAGCCATGACAGTGCACAGGAATCGATCAAATTAAGTGTTCCACATCAAGCTTAGGATGTCTAGAGTGAGACTACATCACATGCTTTACTTAAGAAATCAGGGAAATAGGAACACCAATTAATATACTTTGTCAACTTTTGGGCTCTTGCAAGGGTTGATTTTTCACAAAAAAATGTCTCCTCTAATATAGTGAATTTAGACATTTGTTTCAAAAGTCTTCTAAAACTTTTCTAAAAGCTCTGCAGGCTTAACCTCCTCACAATTAACTTGAAAATATCAATAAATTTCTTACCTTTGCGAATTCATAAGGTAGCACCTCCACCTGAACACTATGTCTGATATACAATTATGTAAGGTCTGCTCCTGCCTTGTTCATTTATTTTACTCACTTGTTCTTGTTTGACAAATTTTTTGTTTTGTTTATAGGGAGCTGTCTAACAGCCAAAATGAATTCTTCAAGATGCTGGATGATAAAATTAATAACGTGAGTTGTTATTCAGTACCCATATTTTTTTTATCAGAATAAAAGCGCTTATAGCCATCCATACTGTTTTATCATACTACCAGGCATCGAATGAGTGATCCGAAATTAAGCTCTTCACAGAATAGAAGCACAGCATGGCTATTTGGGAAAGACAACCACGTGGTTTGGTACATACCAACAGCTATGTGACCTTGCTAACATGCTACATAAGATCCGTTCTTAATCTTATTTAATCTGGCACCAAACCACAATACCTTGATCAGGTGCCTAGATGGTGTGTCCTGTTTTTCGTTTTGGGGTTTTGGTTTAGTGGAACCATTCGTAGTTTGAATGTTTCAAATTTGAAGTAAGTTTACTTTCTTGTTTAGGGTCCAGATTATGATGGAGCGAACGAGTTCGAATTTGCCATGGACCACGCACAATTGTGCCGGATGCTGCAGGAATGGCAGTCGGCTAAGCACAAATCGAAGTATGGACAACCGCAGCACAAACTTCAGAAGTACCACTCAGTACAGAGTAATGGGGAGCCTCCTGGGATGAAGCCTCGACTGTCTCATCAGAGCTCGTTGTACTCGGCAGCGCCACCAGGCCCCATGGCACACCAGTACGCAGGTTATGCTCCGTCCCACTATGACCCTTATCAGATGAGGCATTACCAGCCGCCACCCCAGCACGTTTATCAGCCCCCGCCCCCGCAGCATTACCCACACCAGATGCCGCCGTCGAGCTACCAGCAGCCTCCGGGATATCAACCACCAGCTCCTTCGTACGGGTATCCACAGCCGCCCCCACCTCAGCAGCCATATCCACAGCAGTTCCACCATCATTTGGGGGCAAGCAGTGTTGTCATGTACGATAAAAGGGGCGGTTACTACACTGAGCTGGCGTGACCCCAAAGACCTCGACTCCCCCCGTCACAAGCCCCGTCTTCCTATGATTGGACCACCTGAGGAGATCAACAGTCTTCCTACCTCACCAGCCTTCACAAATAACACCCAAACCAACCATTCCAGTACAACATAAGTACAGTTAAATAGTACCATCGCTCCCTCCTAAAACAATCTCCACCACCACAAACCACCTTCAAATCTCATTGAAAACTATCCACTTCAAATTCAACCACTTTGGTTCGAAAATTTCCTAAATAGGTATAAACGTGGTTGTCCGGTGAACACCACAAGATTGTCCCTAAAAACATACAGAATATTAGGCAAATAACAATGACGAGGATGCAGTGTTCTTGAAACATCTCTCCATTGTTGTAACTTCTGCAGTCATTCATGAGTGACTGTAAGTCATCATGAACATTTTTACAGCTAGGAACCTACCGAGATCTAGACTTGAGTCCTGTGTAGAACATGCATAGTCTGTGGAAACACTGAAATTTATATTTTTCTGTATCTCTGTAGAAATGGTGCGGATTCCTCCTATTTGCCCAACTTCTTGGTGTTTCTCAGTTAAACCTGATGCGGCTTCAGAGCTGGAACAGTGAATGGGGTGAAATGATGATGTGGGAGTAGGCCAAATCAACAGTGGGACGGATAATAGCTATGACCTTTCTCCCTCTCACACCCAGTCAAAGGTCAGCCTCGCCTCCGTGTGCTCTCTCATCAAATCATGTCCGTTTGTATCGGTACATGTGGGATGCACAGAGTGATTGCTGTTAGAACTTCTGTCTTCATTACGCCTTAGACCTCGTATAACGTGAGATGTAAATTCCACATATCACCACACGTTGTTCCTCACTGTTGTGGATGACAAACAACTGGTAATATGTATGATTCCTCTGGTTGTTATGACAAATGTATCTTGGTGATCTCGATGAACATGGGCGTTTATCAATTCCTGCGTAACCCTGCAGATTAGTGACCAAAGCTTTCTAACCTCAAACCGACCTTCCCCACTTTTCCTTGTCGTTTCATTGGCTTTATGAATATTACGATCATCTTGTTGGGTGTGACAGAAGACTGAGTACTCGTACCTACCGCCAGATTCAACTCCTTCGAAGTAATGTACAGTGGACAGTATAATATGACATGAGAGCACAACCCTTGCTCATAATGGTCGCTTGTTACTCAACAAGATTTTCGCGTAGAAAGTGATGTACAGCTCCAATGGATGCACAGAATCCTCCGTTTTCATAAAACTTTGGCGGATAATACAGTTAGATTCACCGGGATTTATCTTACTCAAGGTAGTGTTGCGTACAATCGGACGGTGGTTCAGTGAAATTGAATTGTTTTGTACGCAGGGTAAAATTATCTCCCTTTGTGTCTGAAATGAAGTCGCTAACCCAATAGGAAAATACGAAATGGTGGATAACAGAAAACATGGCGCAGCGGAAGCCAGACAAAACTCCGATGGGGTTATCTCTAACCCTGTTTGTTGCTGAATAGCCCAACTCCTCCCCTGACCATCTCTGCGCCCATGTACTGTCTGTTCCGACTTGACGCTTGGAAATCTGCATCAACTCTGTTGTGAGACGAAAAACTATATTTTATTTAAAGTTGGTTCGGTTTTCGTTAAAAGTCAAAATCACTCATTTTATGTCATTCAGAATCAACTAAGGATCTTTTTTGGCACTCACCTCTACGTAGCTATTGAATGATATCTCAGACCGACTGGAGAATGAAAGGTTCTTCATGGGTCATCCACTCTTTTGTTCACCAGTTGGTTCAAATAATCGATTTAACTGAATATAAATCAGTTACGTTGGAATTGATAAACGCTCGAACTTGTTTGCCGGGGGTTAACTGTGCGGTATACTCTGCCTGTTTGACCTGGCAATCGATAAACCGGCCCTAAAAGTCTTCGATGATAAAATGTTAGTTGAGTTGAGTCAAACTGCTGTCATTGTTACAACCTCTCTATCATCACCACATACCAAACCACAATTCTACAATCCTACGACATACCCTTCCTACTCATGCTAACCCTTCCATCCATACCATAACAGAGGTATCGTCAATTATTCCTGTGCTAGCGCCAAATAATTTTTGCATTGATTACTCAGGAGTAGTGATCGACCGTAGATATACCATGTATGATACCAATGTATATAGTACACGATTTAACCAATTGAACGTTATTGTACAAAATATTATTGAGTAACAGTGACCTTGAGGTGTGTAAAAGTGTGTATAGTAAGAAGAAACAAATCAAAAACTCAAATGAAATGAACAACTAAAAATCAATGAAATATCAATGTTCTTTTACAAATTCAACATCCATAAACGTCTTATCGTATTATTCACCTCAAAATTTCGATTTCTACCTCGGACCACTTCCTAAAAGAACCAACATGATGATATTCAATATAAATAATCAGGTAATGAAGATGGACGTCTAGAGATCGTTTGCAAGAATATTTCAATATCATCATGTTCAGGGTGCAGTGAAGACGGACGTTTTTGAAAAATTCATAAATTTTCTTTTAAAAAAATGTATGGGTATTTTCAGGTTTGTCACTTTATGGCATTTTGAATTATCAATGGTGAAAAAATGTGGTGGGCACGAACAGCAATGCTCAGCTGAAGCTTTTCTTTGAAGTCGGCAGCAACTCTCTCCAGCAATGGTCTCTCGATTCCAGCAGTTTCCACGCGAATTGCATCCTTCAATTCTTGGAGATGAATAAGCCTTCTACCAGGCTTCCTTCAGTTTTTTGAGATGAATAAGCCTTCACAAGGCTTCCTGCAGTTCTTGGAGATAAATAAGCCTTCTACCAGGCTTCCTTCAGTTTTTTGAGATGAATAAGCCTTCACAAGGCTTCCTGCAGTTCTTGGAGATAAATAAGCCTTCTACCAGGCTTCCTGCCATTCTTGGAGATGAATAAGCCTTCTACCAGGCTTCCTTCAGTTTTTTGAGATGAATAAGCCTTCAAAAGGCTTCCTGCAGTTCTTGGAGATGAACAAGCCTTCTACAAGGCTTCCTTCAGTTTTTTGAGATGAATAAGCCTTCACAAGGCTTCCTGCAGTTCTTGGAGATAAATAAGCCTTCTACCAGGCTTCCTGCCATTCTTGGAGATGAATAAGCCTTCTACCAGGCTTCCTTCAGTTTTTTGAGATGAATAAGCCTTCAAAAGGCTTCCTGCAGTTCTTGGAGATGAACAAGCCTTCTACAAGGCTTCCTTCAGTTTTTTGAGATGAATAAGCCTTCACAAGGCTTCCTGCAGTTCTTGGAGATGAACAAGCCTTCTACAAGGCTTCCTTCAGTTTTTTGAGATGAATAAGCCTTCACAAGGCTTCCTGCAGTTCTTGGAGATAAATAAGCCTTCTACCAGGCTTCCTTCAGTTTTTTGAGATGAATAAGCCTTCACAAGGCTTCCTGCAGTTCTTGGAGATGAACAAGCCTTCTACCAGGCTTCCTTCAGTTTCTTGAGATGAATAAGCCTTCACAAGGCTTCCTGCAGTTCTTGGAGATAAATAAGCCTTCTACGAGGCTTCCTTCAGTTCTTGGAGATGAATAAGCCTTCTATCAGGCTTATAAACAAACGCCTTCAGGCGACCCCACAAGAAATAATCGCATGTCGACAGATCGGCGGACCGAGGTGGTCAAACTGTCCCTATACGATGTCGCAGAACATTTTTGAGCTGCCCCGCAACAATTTTTCGCGTCCACACTTGGGGAGCAGTTTCATTAGCTAGGTCTGCTTTTATTCGTGGCTGATGACGAAAATAGAACACGACAGAAACTAAGACGTTGGTGGGTTCGTCAGTCTTCCGGGCAAGTCATTATGGCGATTTGGCAGCCAATCCCACCATGGCCCTTCTTTTGTCCCTATTCTTATAATCGGAGGAACGGACATCCCATAAGCAACCGTTTATATGAAGATCCTCAATAAGGTTCAATGTTACCTCGGTGGACCACATGTTGAATACGTGAGTTGATAACGACTAAAAAATAATCAGTTGATAAGTTCCGAACACGTGTCCACAATGAACTTTTGCCTACATTGTTACTGTGAATCCCATTTTCGATGGGACTAAAGAATACTACGTTTCAGACCCGGAATACACCACTGCACAATGTTGCGGGGCTGTTCAGGCGCTCGGGAGCTGCCCCGATTCAGACTCGCAACACTGTTGCACAACAAAAATGTCTCTGTCTGGACTAAGCTTAACTCAGGCAATGAGAATTAATTGATCATCTCAACCCCATTAGCATTATCGTAAAAATAAGTGCCATGGTAGATTGCAATAATTGCAATAACGCACCAAACTATGCAGAGGTCTTTCGGGCTATGCAGAGGTTTTTCCACACTATCCATTTCAAAAACTCGGAATCGAGAGACCATTGCTGGAGAGAGTTGCTGCTGACTTCCAAGAAAAGCTTCAGCGGTGCATCGCTGCTCGTGACCACCACATATCAGATCTTGTTATTTACCGTCGATGATTCAAAACGCCATTAAGTGACGAACCTGAAAACCCCAATACAAATTTTTTAAAAATGAAAATCAACTTCATGCATTTTTCAAAAACGTCCGTCTTCCCTGCCGCACCCTATACTTGTACATGTATTAGGTTTCACCATCACCAGTTTTACCCAAATTTCGACGAAATCACTCTACTTAACAATGTTGATCAATTTTCAGCCTTTCTCATTCATTCATCGTTTTTTTCTTACAAGGATAAATAATGGCTGTTACAAATTCTATATGCCTTGCATAATAAGGTCGCCTCATGTGTCATTATAAATGCAAAATTGTGTGCGTAACTGAGAAAACCCAAAGATTTTAACTGTATAAATAAAATATTACAAAATATGTTTCCTAATAAAATACTATCATAAATCTATCGGTACCAAATTTTACAGGAATCTTCCGAAGAAATGCCTAGGGTCATAGAAAAACATTCCTACTAATTCCTATTGAATGCATGCATTCTATCTGTTATTTGAAACAACTAAATACATGAAATAATACTTTAATAAAGTGTATTACAAAACCTATGTAGGTATATCTGATAGCTGTATGTAATATTATGTGAACCCTCCTAATGTGAAGTACATGTACCTGTCACATACGAGTAGTTCTTGCTGGATATCGCAGGAACCCCCCCTAAGTCTGACCTAGTTGTTATTGTGGAATACTGTGTTAATGAACTTTTGTTTTCTTCGGGATCATTGTGATGTTTTTTTCAAGTTGGCTTTCTTTCCCCACTGTTAGTCGTGTAATGAATTTACACCGTTCGATCCTTAGAACTTGCCCCCATTTCGTGCGGTGTTGTAGGTTAGGCCGAGAGTTTTAGCGGGGTGAAATTTGAGGACGGATAATGATGGAAGTTTCACGAGTTTCATACGCGGCGCGTGCGATCGAAAGTTTTTGAAACGACCTCCGAAAACCTGCTGTTGAGACATAGCAACGTGCCTTGAGGTGAATTGGTAGGTGGTTCTTCATTCGTTCAAATCCGAACTTGAAACGCGAGATCTTATGGGCGTGAGATCGTAAAGTAGTAACTTCGATCGAATTTGATAGTTTTCTCTAGTTTTTGACTGCAAAATATTTTTGAGAATCTGGAAAAAAGTGGGTGGTACGATTGAAAAAGTGAAGTCACGTTAATTGTTTAAGAAACATGTTTTGTTTGTTTGTTCTGATGTGAGCTTTACTGAGTGGAAATGGAAGTTATACAGGTAATTCCTTTCCATAAAGCTGCCCTTGCGTTCAACAGGACCATATTTTAAAAGATGGTTTAGATTCACCTGTGAAACGTTCACGTTTCGAACCGTACAGAAGAAAACTTGAGAACTTCCTCCCGCCAGTAGATCCCTCTTGAGGAAGTCGTAGAGCGTATGATGGTGTTGTACTAAAAACGGTCCTACTGAAATACGTGGAGAGGAGTAGGCGACGTTGTACATGTTGTGAAATCATGCCACTAGTGAACCAAGCTCTGGAAGTTGGTTTCGAACAGACGCTTTTAAACCGTTCAGGACAAACGCGTTTGGTTGCATCGGAGCTGGTTCTGAACGACGAGTCTGATGTAGAAAAAACTGTCCAGAACTAGTTCTAGCACTTTGGCGCATGCGCATTTTACGTTATCTTTGTCTCTTTAACCTGCACTCAAATCTTCTGTGCACATTCCTCACTTTACTGTTTTCTGATTAGATTGGATTGTATCAGGAACTCAAGATAGGACCGATCCCCACCCGCCACACTGAAACCTGTGCTTATCGTGCCGGGATGTCTTTCCAGTGTCTCCTATGCCCTTTTCTGGTCCATTCTCCCAAGGAGGATCTTACCGAGCAATACCATCAGTTCGCTCATTACCTTCCACTCCAGTGTGTCCCGTTATCTACATAAGGGTGACTTTGTGCTCTGCCCCCTGGCAGTTCAGCGCCTCCCAGCTCTCCTCTACCTGGTTTGGGTCGCCGCAACGGCCTTTAATGCTGCATAGCTGTCCAAGAATACGAGCACCTTCCTTTCTCACATCTCCTTCTCATAATCTTCACCACAAAGTCTCCAATCGCATAAAGTTCCGCCTGGTGCACAGTAGCATGCACGCCCAGAAACCAAGATCCCTCAGTGCGAGGTCTCATACCACCCAGCCCCTGACCTCTCAGCCATCCTAGAGCCATCTGTGAACATGACGATGCCTCCAGCCCGATCCGGGGGTCTGGTGCCAGTCCACTCCAGGATCATCCTGACCTTGAACCTAAAAGTCAAATGCCAGAACTTTTGAGTCGCTCCCCATATGAAGGATCTCCATACCCATAGTCCGTATTATGCCTGCATGTCCACCAGAGGAGATCTGCTTCCATTCATGCAACACAAGAAGCCGATAGGCGGCCGCTGAGGCCTTGACCATCAGCTGCAGCGGAGGAAGACCATGCAGAGTCTCCATTCCACCCGTAGGTGCTCTTCTTATGGCACCGGAAATTAGAAGAATGTCTGTACTTAACCCTGCTCCTCACACGCACCCCTCTGATCCACCTTATCCCACCACACCAGCACCCCATAGAGGACCACAGGTCTTACCACTGCTGTATACAGCCAGTGCACCATCAGGGTCCTACTGAAATACGTGGGGAGAAGTAGGTGTCGTTGTACATGGTGTGAAATCATGCCGCTAGGTAAACCGTTTTGAACGACGAGTCTGCTGTACAAAACTGTCCACAACTAGTTGCAACAATTTTGAATTTTTTGGACTACCACTTCGGCACATGCGTATTTTGCGTTATCTTTCTGTCACATAACCTGTCCTCATATCTTCTGTGCTCTTTCCTAACTTTATTGTCTACGTGAAGCACCTCGACCAAATTAGATCTACAGTGCCCTTCCCTGTAATTAGAGCTCCTCTGTCAGCTCCAGTTGTGTTACCAACTTCGAGAGGCTTTAAGATTCCTGAGTCAGGGTTTTCATTACCCAGGAATAGAAACCAGGGCCTAGCGCCTCACAGTGGCAAAGGAATTGCTCTGCCGTCTCCTCATCTTCGATGCAGAACCGTCACTCACTGTTCTGGGCTACCCCGATACTGCAGAGATGCTTTCGGAATTTGCAGTGTCCAGTCAGTAGGCCTACGGTTATCCTGGTGCGGCTGAGGTTGAGTAGGGCTTCATGCGAGGGTTCTTTTATGAATTTTCTCGCATGCCTCTGGCCTGTGGATCTACTCCATTAGGCCTGAGTTCCTTATATCAACCACACTTTTATGGTGGTTTAATCCATCGTTAATTGAGTTGTTAATTCCCCAATCAACTAGATTTCAACCATTAAAAAGAGTATAGGTTTCCTATGTAGGTCACAGTTGAGGTTACCAGTTCAGATCAGTTTAAACCTAATTCAAAGAGCTGGAACTCCTAGTCTGGGACGGTTTTCACTCCCCCTCACTTTACAACTGTAGTTCTATCCTGAGCGGTTCTAAACGAACGAACCCTAACTGTACCTCAACAAAGACAAATGAACGAAGAAATCAGAAATAGACTCTTCTCCTCTCATGATGCTTTAACCTTCTCCCATAACCCGCGAGGGGTCAGGGCTTCTTATAAACTCCGACCGTCATCTCTTTGATGTGCCACTCACCAAACTCTGGTGCTCAGAGTAAAAAGTGATAAACGATCCGCCAACCACAGAGTACAAATCAAACCTACATAGAAGCGCCAATATCACGAATAGGCCGTACCAATTTTTTTCTGCTCGTTTTGAATTGATAGCCAACAACGTAAAGACACGGTGTTATGTACAACAAGAACCAACTCAATGCTGTATTCAATTTGACGTCACCTGCCATTGATTGTCACCTCCAATTCGCACCTCTGACCACTTTTCTTCATTCCGACCTAAGACCGAACTTCGCCATACAAAACCACCAGTTTTGGCTGACAAACTTGAAACCAACCTCCAAATTCATGTTTATTATGGTCGTTGTTCTGTTTCTAACGACTGCAATGAGCGGAAACCAGTGTAAAAAAAAAGAATTTCGTAAAGCGTCCTGAAATACTGTACTTTGTATCGGTAGGTAAACAGTACACCAATTATTTACCTACACATATTCAGTATATTAAATAAGTACCTACCTATTAACCTACTGCCTTTTGTCGTAAGTGGCTGTCATTTTCGGAACAATCTGAGGTTATTTATCTAATCGTACTTAATCAACTTGAATGTGATTTAATCAGATTTTTGTATCGAGCGTAAGAGATGCCATGGTAATGGTGACCTTGCGGTTGAATAATTTTTAGACTTGAATTGAATGGAATTTGTGCATTTGAAAATAATAATCGTTAAATTCGTGAATATTCTAGTCATTAAATATACGTTTATAGATGAGATGAATCCTTGAAGGCTCCTTTGTAATTATTGGTGGTTTATTTCAATCTTGATATTTTCAATTTATTATTACACATTTCTTATGTACCTACCTAGCTTGGTAATTTTTAGTTTTTTAGTTTATTTGTAAATTGGGAATTTTTTTAATAGAATTTTTTTAGAATAGATGTCTTTTTGATGTCTACTTCAGAACTGTTGAATGTGATGAATAGTGAATTGTTAAGTTTCGGATAGTCTATGGTCATTTTCCTCTTCATTTTTCGTCTCTTTACAATGAATCCTATTTAGCAAGAATCAAAAATAAATGTATTTATGATAACGGTGTGGTTTATTTATCTGTGATCCTTAATCCTCGACGATATCAGGAGGTAATTGGTATTCCCTAACCAGATTCTTATTATATAATTATAGGTAGGTACCTAACTAAATAATAGGTATGTTAGGTTGGGTAAAAAGTAATCCATTTTTGCGTTGATTTTGCAAGTTTTTTTACATTGGCGCAGTCACTCATTTGACTCAAGACTCTTTTTCTATGGCTACTTGGCATTTAGAAGGCAACTTGACGATGCCACTCTTCCAAAACGATTTGTCCTTGGAGACAAAAACTCTGCAAACAACGGTATTATCTTCTTTGAGCAGATCGCCCTAATCTAATTCACGAAATGATAGATGAATCTCTAGGTCATCTTCCAAATTTAATTAAACAATTTACAGACAAGAAGCCTACTTAGTGAATATTGCATTGCCATCCATTTGCGACCCATGTTTAAAATTCCAAGTCTGTAGTTCAATAACCAAATTTGATTTGTTTAAACAAATAGGTATTGTTTAAATAATTTTACAGGCAAGAAACTGGATATTGCATTGTCATCCAGTTCTGACCTACATTTAAAATTTCAAGTGTCTAGCTCATCGGGAAGTTGAAAAAAAACTTTGTTCAATCTTGAACTACAAGTTTAAAATTCATTTGAACTCCTTCCAATTGACCTAGGATTTTGAAAAGTTTCAAGGATCATCGTGGGATTCGCCCGAACCCGTGAACCAAATTTAGTAATTTTTGCTCAACGGTAACTGGGCCGGACGGATTTTTTTTATTCGATTTTTGGAATCTCGTATCTTGAAACGTGAACCCTCAAAATTTGAGGGTGAGTATTTTTTTTTTCTTGGGCGTTTCCAATTTTAGACAACTAAGAGGAGCGTTTGCCATGGACAAGAAAAGATGTTAGTCGCTTGTTGCCAGGTTCAGCCTAGCTCCTTGAGCTTCATACAAGTCATCATCGATGTGTGGGGTCTGGCGTTGTCTTGTTGGAACATGACGCCTTTCCTATTGACCAATTCTGGCCTCTTCGCCGCTTTCAATCGGTCCAACTGATCCAACCAGAAGAGGACCGTATTGAGAGTTCGGCCATTTGAGCAGCTCATAATGAATAACCCCCTTCCAGTCCCTCCAAAGACACAGTACCTAAGACCTTCTAGGCCCACGGATCTCAACCCCTTGGGGTACAGCAAGGGCTATGAAGGGGTACGCGTATCAGCGACATAAATAATTATTTAATGCGCTAGTAGTGCCATGTTTTGTATTGCTTTAATATAGTTTAAAACAATCAAAGAGTTCAGAGAAGGTCGATACGTTGCTGCGTGACTCAGTATTATGAAGAATATTAGGACTACGGAAAAACAAAATTTCTGCCGGACATCTTGCACTCTTCCCAACAATTTCATGTTTTTGTGATGACTTGAACATCGATCTTTCAATCTTTCCTAATATCAAACCATTGATCATCGATCATTTGAAGAATCTAGAAAACGAGATTCTCCGATATTTTCCTCAAACTGAAACGGGTGGATCCTTTTCTGTTCAACACCCGTGTAAGAATTTGCAGAGCTGTCCCAATTAGAAAGAGATTTCTTTTCTGTTCGTTTTCGTCATCCAGCGAGTTAAGTAACACCTCTTGCCAAAAGCAGAAATAATAATGTCAAAGTATTTTTTTAACGATTGCTAGAATATTATTTACATAAACGCCGATGAGAGGTCTTTCATCATGAACTTTTCAATAGTCAATATTCGTCACAAACAAACCATCGGGGTTACGCAATAAACTAAGTAAAAGCTTTCTGGGTAATAACGAATTGAACGCACATTTATAAATACAGAACATCAACTCATTTAATACCAACAGTCACCTATAAAATCAATGATCATTTTAACCGCTAAAAATTAATTACATAAAATATAAAACGTGAACAATTTATACACATGTAGGTAATTTTCACGAATTGACACAACTAGACGTAAACATCTGTGACTGTCACGTTACTGGTACGTTGAATGACAATTAAGAGATAGTCAAAATAATTACGTTTTGTCGCAATCATCGGCATCGTGATTGCCACACCGTAAAAAATATCACAGAATTAGAACCTATTACACAGGACAAAACGTAACAAGGTGGAAACAATCAGGTTTCCTTCAACAAAACGTACCGCTGGGCAAATGCAGCACTACGGTTCGTTTCGACTATCATAACACAGAGTGGTACGTTGTCTAACACAATTACCTAAACACCGCCCACTAAAACGATTAATCAGGCATCTTCTGTAGATTTGTATGGAAATGAAAAAATAAAATAAATAAATAAACATTCAAAACGCATTGTGAGAATTTATAGTAGATGATGGAAAATCGTGATCTTGATTTTCGTCGAATTACCGTGATTCAAATCAAGATTCCACCAATAAACAAAATAGAATCGTATTAACATTGTAAGGCAGTCAGTCGATGAAATCGAGAGGAAACTATGTATGGGTTATGAAAAATAATAACAAACTTGGTACCCATCACGAGACACAAAGGGGACGATTTTTGGTATTTTCTGTGATCTACAGAGAAAACAACGATATTAGTAGGTATTCAACAATATTGCTTGAGGCGATAACATTCTGACGTTTCGAGGTTAAAAATCGCCAATCAGGAAGTTGCACGAGTCAGGAAACAACGCAAAGGCCCAAAAAATTCAATTGAAATTTGTTTAGATCAATCGGTTTTCAACTCGAATTTAAACGTGGCTGTGAAGTCATGGTGCTCGACTAAGATCCTCTGAGAAAGGCTGACCCAATTCCACAACCCTCCCGTTAAATAGTTATTACCTCATAAATATTTGCTTATAAGGGGGGAGTATAGTGGGACATAACACAAAAGGGATGGAGGTATTGGTCGAACGTGGAGTTAATGGCCACGTTCGAAGGTGATATTTGTAGTGAGCTTACGGGAGAGAGGCAATACCTACGGGGTCATACCTTAAGCCGGGAATACACTTGAGCAGAGGCAGGCCGCGCACCGCACGCGCAGCCTATGCGCGGCGCGATGCCATGTGCCGCGATGTGATGTGCCGCGATACAAATTTTCAAATTACAGCGAGGCGCACATGCTCAGCCCTGATCCAACATTGCGCGGTGCAACTGGTGTCCACTACGACGGATCAAGACAGAAAAGTGGCAGAAACACAACATCTACGTCCAGTGATGGGCAATACCACAAAATATTCGATACCATTACTCGATACTAGTATCGAAACAAATATTCGATACTACTCAGATATCGAATAAAAATGTTCGATACTGAAGACTATCGAATCATATGAGCACTTTTTCACACAGTGAATTAAATTTTAATAAAATGGAAATAACAGATAGAAAAAACACTATTAAACCCTTACGTTATTTATTTACTTTCAACAAGGTTAACAGGGCATTTCTACATCTAAAAGTTAGTTATAAGATCAAACGAATGGCCAAGAAGGAAAACTTGACATCGACGGTGTCATTCAGCGATAGTTGGAGTTTAATCGGCGATCAAATGCAATTGATAAACCGGCCCTAAGTATAGCATTTTAATTACAAATTGTTTTTAATGTAATTCAAAATTATTTGTGAGCCGTTCATCACGTTTGTAGGATGTTGAATTGGTTGCAAGTAGTCGCGGCCCGTTTTGATTGCACCCAGAGGTCCAAAATCACAAATACTGAGGTCCATAATAAAAAAATAGCGTATTAGCCTACTTTACTTTTGTTTTTCTTCAAAAATTCGATCCTTGCTGCGTGGAGCAGGTGCTGTACACTACTTACCTCAAATATGGACCGTGTTTTGCAACAACCAGCCAAGTCGACTTGGCGGCCACATTGAGTTAGCTTCATATTCTAATTCTGGAAATAGTTCTCCATCGTCTATGGTTGATTATTTTCAAAAATTTACAGCCGATGGCAGTCAAATCGTGAAAACGATAACTGTAGACGATGGAGAACTATTTCCAGAATCAGACTATGAAGCTAACTCAATGTGGCCGCCAAGTCGACTTGGCTGGTTTTTACAAAACACGGTCCATATTATCTTCGTACTTTTTTTTTTACAATTATACAAAACGAGCCTATAATTAACAAAACGGTTATAACCAAACGAGTACCTAGTAGGTAATTTCAAAGTGGGGAGGTAGGTTATCACCACAGAAAACCCTACTATACTACGTATCACACGTTATCACACATTATCACTTACGTGTGCCGCGGCTCTGTTCGCAGCTCTGAATCGACTGAATTCCGTCCACACTGCGCACCGCACGAGCCTGCCGCGGTCCGTGCTCACTTTGATGGACCGACAGTCGATGGCTCAGGCCGCGCACCGCACGAGCCTGTTTGCCGCGGTGTTGGGGACCCGTACACACTTGAGCATCGCGCCGCGCATAGGCTGCGCGTGCGGTGCGCGGCCTGCCTCTGCTCAAGTGTATTCCCGGCTTTAAAGAGGTCCAGGCCACCCATTCATTCCCTATCATGCGTTTCTTTCCACTTGTCCTCTCCAATGAATTTCCCTTCCCGACAGCCCCTGCTAATATTATGCCGAAAGACGAAAATTAAGTTTTAACATGGATGCTGGTACAAGAAAGAATGATGACGATTACTTTAACAAATTAAGCGAACCATTCTCAGTTCACCACCCTCACCGTAAAATAACCGGCCAACAACCGCCATAAACGCCGAGTTTGGAAGACAAGTTCCAAACTGATCATGTTCTAGGGACGAGGCAACAAGCCGACGTGAATACTCGAATCTCGCTCCAACTTATTTTAGAGGTACTAGGTAAGATCCTACAAAGTTGCCAGATTTTCTTGATAACTTGATGGCACGCTGCTTAATCCAGATCCATCCTAATCTAAATCCATTCTTTAGACTACTAGACTGCTCTGGGGACTGCGAAGTGAAACACCACGGAATTCGACTACTCGACCTTCATAGTACTTATCTACAGATTCATGAGTACGGTTTAGTGGTCTGGAGTGCACCACAGCTCTCTAACAGGTCTATTTCCCTGGAAAGCGATGGATCACGAAGCCCTTGATTAAAGCGAGAGCTGCTTGGACTTAGCAATAGGAGACATTTGACGGGCTTCACAAGCATGCTACTATTATTAAACAATCAATAATAGATTATTATTAAGAAATATTCATCATTATAATTTATTATTATTTATTAACTCGATATCTCAACATCAATGCGCTAATCCAATGGACCAGCATGAACATGACCAAAGTGCCGCGGACCCCAGAAGGAAGGATTTTCATAATTTGATTTCTCGAATCTTCGTATGTTGAAACGTAAATTTCAAATTTTGAGGGGCGGGGATTAACTTTTTTTTCCTTGGTCGATTCCAATGATTAATTATAATTAATTCGATAATTATCATTATAATTAATATATAATTATATTATAATTAATCTATAATTATATTATAATTAATATATAATTATATTATAATTAATATATAATTATAGTATAATTAATATATAATTATATTATAATTAATATATAATTATATTATACTTAATAATAATTACTTCTATAATTATCGAAGATAATAAACCAAAAATTTTCAACTTGTGCGTAAATCAAACGGTGGAATGAAAGGGTTCCGCGAAGCAAGAGCGCCAAACGATGGAGACAAGATTTCGTGCTGGAAACCACAGTTCGAGACAACACAGTAACGCAGAATAACCCTACCTGCAGGAAGAAGTTAGTTTAGAAATAGGGGTTTGTTTCATAGTACTAAAAAATTGATTTTTATTTTTTTGCTTATCAGAAACTGTCGATGTACGACACTCTCTTGATTCATCGTTATTGGACGTTCCACCTAACTTTTTGTTTAGCGCCCTAGAGCACAAAGACAAAAGATAGGAATGGATGGCTCATAAACGTGTCAATCAACTTTGTTTCTTTGAAGGAGGTTTTTAGGCTCTGGCGGAGAGAGGCGATATTTCAATGAGACCGGGTACTCAGTCTGACATCACATCCACTAAAGTCTCATCCAATTCCAGAATATCATCCTTCAAATTATATATTGGGGACTCACTACGATGGGGTTTTTTCCTTAATGTTACCGATATGAGGCCCTTCATCCCGGCACCATCTCCAGTATAACGGATAATGGAAGATAAGACGGGCAGCTTATACTACATAATGGCATGTGCCACGGAGAAGGGGTACAGGCTCATGTTTAATATGGGCTAAATTGAATAATCTTGGTAACCGCCTCCCAGCGCCGATGCCCCGTATTTTCTTTTGCATAAAACATTCCTTTCTCCTAAAGAACAGCAGACGAACGCTGGTACGGACCTCATTCCATCGGAAAAACACAATTACCACATACCTGGAATGTGCCGTCAAGTAATGAGAAAAACAGGGAGGTGGATGACTGCCGGGAAGATTGTATTTGGGTGCAATACATTTACTGGCAAAGAAAAGTCTGGTAGCCCAATTTAACATCGTCAATGGTTGGAAGTTTGGCAAACAAAACAGCCAATAGACCACCTTTAGCCACCGGCAGGTCCGGAATGTGCACCATAATTTTAATACGCTTTGGAGGTTGTTCTTACAATTAAAAGAAGAGAAACTGTATTTATGAAAAATTTGACGACTAAAAACCGTTTGAATATGGGCTTATGTCTCTAAATGGGAATTTGGTTCTTGGGAATTTAATGAACTGTAATAACTGTAATAATGTAACCGTGGTGTTTATTTCAGCAAGTTATGGTGACAATGGCCTTTCTATTACGATGTTGAGTTGACCGAAACCAGTAATCAGCTAATGACGGATGGAGATTAATAAATTTACGACGGAGTGAAATGACTGATAAAAGTATGAAATCGATATCTTTCTGTGGGGCAGAATGAAAGTTGATAATTTTATCACTGAACGTGAAAAAGTGGCTCTTAATACTAGCCCTTTTCGGACCAAAAGTAGATGCAGTGCGAATTTTTGAAATTTTTTTACGTAAACTATATCCTTGGCTCTTATTTAACACGATATGACAGTTTTTGGAAAGAAACATGAAGGATTTATGAAAATACAGCCTCCTAAAATATTGGTGTCCTGAGGTACACCTTGGTATGGCTCTATTGAGAATTGGTGTCTTCAAGGATACCTTGGTATCTGTGTGCTAAAATTGGTGTACTCAGGTACACCTTGGTATGCGCATGCCGAAATCGGTGTACTCACGGACACCATGGTCAGGGGCAATATAAAACCCAAACGCAAAATCAAAAAAACTTGATTACTTTTATCCAAATTTATTTATTAGAATAAAAAAACAGGTAACTTTGTAGGCCAAAATGAATATTGCTACGTAAAATGTAAAATAAAATGGCATCTTGCAAATTTCCAGCACGTTTTCAGTGACCTAGTTGAAGAGTAAATCAGTCTCATAATAAATTGTTGACTAAAATTCAGACAAGTAACATAATTCAGACTAAATATTGGACAAGTAACATAATCACAATTTTTGTGGGATTTGGGCCAGTCGTCCAGTACTCGACCAACCAAAATACCCATGATCACAGTCATAGTAGAAAGGGAAAATGAAAACAACAATGTTGATGAAGAGTGATAATAGTCATAGTATTATCACTCTTCATCAACATTGTTGTTTTCATTTTCCCTTTCTTGTTCACTTAGCTAAAATTCAGTTTCTAAAAATATAGGAAAAGTTTCATAATCACAGTATCATCACACTTTATTTTCAATTTCTTGTTCGCTGTCAGTCTTTCCTTCGTCGGGTTTCTCCGATTTCCTGGTACACTTCCTCTTCGGAATTTCTCTGTCCGTATGGTAGGTTTGGAAACAGTTTCGTTGCGGAGTCACGCAAAGCCTAACGTTGCACCGACAACAGGACCATATGGTTTGATTAGAATGGCAAAACCGGCATTTGCCTTTTTTTTGGGGACACAGGCAGGTGTTGTGCTTCTTCTAGCCTCTGTTCAGGGCACGGATTTGGAGAAACTGGCGCAGAATTGCTTCTTTTCACTTCACATCCTTGAAGAACTATCAAATCCATGTCTTCCCAAACAGCATCAGCATTCTTGGCAGATCTGCAACACCGAAGAAATTATAGGTACCTCTGCACCTCTGAGGGTCAAGCAAGAATCAATTAGGTGAAATACTTTGCCTCATACCCATGCACCTACATTTTCATATCTTGAAGTTCTTCCTCAACGGGACCATCGCTGTCGACTTGGTCAATGGCCTCTACCTGAACTAAATCCACTACATCCTCTGGCACGGCCTCATCTTCCTCTGGGTAAGGCTCTATTTCGAACATGTTGTCTAGTCTATCCATCAGATCATCGTCGTTCATATCGTCATCATCATCCTCCTCTCCCGAATCATCTCGGAATTTGGGCACCAGGGCGAGCATTTTAGCTGCTCTGGACGTGAAAATAGGCATTTCGATTTCTAAAAAAATAAATCATGGGAGAATTATTGCTAACAAGTAGATGAAGGTGTCACTTGAGTTTGTAAGTAGAAATAATGAGTGAACGGTGTTCGCAATCATGGCCACATAATATGGTATATTATACCATAGTGCACTGGAGGACACCAAATTTTGAATCACAGTAGTACCACAGTGTACTTGAAGACACCGTTTTTGTGCATTGCACATACCGGTACCAAGGGGTACTCAGAGACACCAATTGAAAATCCCGATTTCCCACACATGAATCCCGATTTTCTAGAAAGCAATGGCTGATATTCAAACTATGTAATGTACTCTAAAAGATTTAAGCAATGAAAATTCGGAAATTCAAAATATAACTTGATATAAAGTTGTCAAACTTACTGCTCTCCAAGATGAAGACAAGAATCACGCAGTCGCTGGAGTGACACAACATAAACTGACAAAAAAGGTTATTCTGGGGTTATACATCCACGAGTAAGACTTGAATTCACAGAACTATAGCCACTTTGTGGATCAAGAGCGTCAGGAAGGTCCATATCCTTCCTGAGAAGGCCAGAAACGCCCGAGAAAATTGGTGTACTGAAAGACACCTTGGTCCGAAAAGGGCTAGGGATGGGTATTGAATACTCGATGTTTTAAAACATTCGATGTTTTTCTCTAAACATCGATGTTTATCACACATCGATGTTATTCTACCGATGTTTATCTCACATCGTTTTTTTTTTTCATTACTCCAAAATAACTATGATTGCATACCTATTTTACGTTTCATTATGTAATTGCATTATTTCTGTGCCTTGTTAGTAGTGTTTCCATAACTGTGGCCCTCTTGTCCGGTAGGCTTCGTCAAAAAAAGCGTAGATTCCGGTAGATTGAGCTAGGTAAATTTTTTTAAGAGGTTTTTTAAGAGGTATTTTTGACCACACCAATTAATTTTCTCGATGAATTCACTTGAAATCTAAGGTTCTGAGCTGCAGAAAAACTCAGTTTTCAACGATTTTGTGATTGCTCTATTAATAAACCAAAAGAAGGGAGAGAAAAATATAATTACTCGTAGGTTATCGTTTTTAAGAACAGATTCGGCCGGACTCGAAATTATTGGTCAGTTACAATCATTGGGTCGTAGGGCGTACAAAAAGAGTACGAAGCTCCTCGTTTACTAGGGCGAATTCAGGGATATTCTTTCTCCCACTACTTCAGCGCGAGTTGTAGTACTATCTGATGGACGAACGTAGGTAGGTATCTATTTAAACAGACCGGAACTGTGGAAACCGAAACAGTCGAAAATACAAAATAGGTAAAATGGAAAGAAGCTATAACAGCGAAAAGAGAAACGTTGGTGGTGTAGTTGTTGTATTGTAGATACACTTCTTCTGTGGAAGACGTTGGTGGTGTAGTTGTTGTAGTGTAGATACACTTCTTCTGTGGAAGAAGAGATTTATGTTAAGATTGAATGAAAAAGAAAATTAGATTTTATTTTATTGTACTTATAGAATTAGGCAATGTAAAAGAAAAAGACTGATCGAGGATTTATAAATGTTCTAACCCTTTCAGGGTTACGGTAAGAGAGGGCCTTAAGGCCCTATGTAACCCTGATTCCAATCAATCAATCAATCTGTTTTGTTTGCCAGGTGAACCAACAACTTTGGAAAATGGAATGAAAAATCATTGATCTCCAGCAGCCTTATTGCGCTCAAAGTTTACTTTTTGTCGAATATTTCAAAGCCCGGTAGATTTGAAGGTCAAACCGGTAGACCCGGAGTTGAAGTAGCGAACCGGTAGATCTGCCGGAATTCCGGTAGAATGGCAACACTGCTTGTTAGGAACATTACTTCAACTACATTATTTCTCATTTTACGTAGCCCTCATGCCTTTCATTGTTCTAGCAGCTGTAATGTTTAGGCTGCAAATTTTTCATGTCAGTCATGGTTGACTAGAGATCTGATAGTAGAAATGACGCTGATACAGAAAAGTGGCAGAAGAAGAAACGAGTTTCGCACTAGTAGTTAAGTGTGTACCTGCAGTCCTCTGCAGTGCATCCTCCGTTCCCGCGGGGAGGCATTTTTCTCAAGCGGGTGTAATTTTGAACCCTCTTTGAAATCGCCATATATTTTTCTTGTTCAATTTTTTAAAATAAAAACAAAAACTCTGCAAATTCTTGACACAACGGTTTATTATCTTCCTTGTGCAGATCACCCTTCTGTCTACACCGGACTGTGTTGCAAATCGGCACCATACCATATTCTCACCGTACTCATACCATACCATACGAATTTCTTTCCTATCATACCATACTGTACTATACCAAATCATACATACAATAATATACCATACCATACTCATACCATGTCATACAAACCGAGTGAATATTGAAATGTCGTCCATTTCTGACCTATATTTAAAATATCAAGTATCTAGCTCATCATCAAAATTTAATTTGTTTAAACAAATAGGTATTATTTAAACAATTTTACAGACAAGAAAACGAGTGAATATTGCATTGTGATCCAGTTCTGAACTATTTTTAAAATTTCAAGTCAACAGCTCATCATCAAAATTAAATTTGTATTATTACAAAAAGGTATTATTTAAACAATTTTACAGATGAGAAACCGAGTGAATATTGCAATGTGGTCTATCCCCGACTCACGGTTAAAATTTCCAGACTGTAGTTTACCGGGAAGATGAAAAACGTAGTTTTATTCTGGGCGTCTGGAGGTTGGGTCACATAACGGCCGTTTTCGACGCGAAAGTTTAGTGTTTTTCCTAAACCTTTGCGCGCTCACTGTGAACGAACGGCTGGTCGCACAAAAATCCAATTGGTCTTAAAAGATTCGTAATTTTTCAGGTCATTAAAAAGTGAACTAAAAATTACACGGTTCAGTTGAATATTTTGAGATATGACATCGTCGAAATTTTAAATTTCGTTTTGAACCCCTTCCCCTTGACCTAGGGTTATGAAAGGTTTCGAGGATCATTGTGGGGCTGGTCCTAACCCAGAAACCAAATTTCGTAATTTTAGCTCAACGCTAACTGGGCAAAGTGCCACGGACGGCGGACGGCGGACGGGGGACGGCGGACGGGGGACGGCGTACGGCGTACGGCGGACGGACGGATTTTTTTTTATTCGATTTTCTGAATCTACGTATCTTGAAACGTAAACCAACAAATTTTGAGGGGGGGTTAAAAAATTTTTTTCTTTGGGCGATTCCAATGGTTCATTATCGAAGATAATAAACCAAAATGATAGCTAGGTAGGTACTTGTACTTAAGAATGAAGATTTTGGAAAAGAAACATCGTCATTTTTTATACGATGTTCAAAATAATCTATATTAACACACGATGTATTTTAGTAATCGATGTTTCCATGAAAAAAAATCGATGTGTAAACATCGATCTTTCTCCAACCGATACCCATCCCTACTTAATATTCAACTGGCATTTTGTACTCCAGTAACGACTCCTGAATGGGTTATACGACTTGAATTGTTGAGAGCCGACTCGTTAGGCAATCTCCATTTGCTGCATACCTTTTGAACCGCCAGTTCCGCCACCAAATTAAAAAAAAATTCGTTATGAGCATACTTACCAATTTTTTTTTTTTTTTTTACAAGATACACCCTGCATACCTTGGAAATATGCGTATCCCTGCGAGGAGGCTTTTCAAAATTATCAAAATTATAATTTTCCATTAGGCTCAAGTTGGACTTCACCTAAATCTCACGAGAAGCTGTCTAGACCTCAGTTTTCTTTTGAATTTAATTCGTCTATTCAAACGGGACATCTGAGCAATTTTTATATCTATTATGACTATCACAAATCACATTTATCACATTAAACTTTCCGTTTATAAATTTAAAGGCAAATCCAAGTGCTTTTTACAATCCGTAATATAACCAGTTACTAAGCGTCAGCGGAAGCGGAGGAAGCGGCGCTTCCCCATAAGAAATGACAAATGTAGGTAGAAGTTGAATGACGAAAAAAGGTATTATGAATAACGAAATATTTAATACAGTAAAACATTCAATTGCAAATTTGAATTGCCCGCTCATTTGCCACAGTTACCTACAGCTAGCTACCATTGATGGTTGCTTTGAATCACGAATCCAATGACTATGACCGCCATGGCCGGTTATTCCGACTATGAAGCTGTTTTTTGGCATTTACCCTCCTCAGGACTTGAAATTAAAGCAGCATAGCGCCAGGATCAACTGAGTGGCTCCTAAAGCTTATTTCTATGCTATGCACACGATGAAGGTGTAATTTGGTATTTGGCTTCCACTTGATGCTGCACAGGCCCTGTATCAGCTGACTGGCTAGACCATGTTCCATGCTTATCGAAATTTAGCCGTAAGGCCCAATGCAAAAGGTGAAGGGGTCCGGAGGAAGGGGATAGTTAGTTTACGCTAGGTATCGCTATACGTATGTGCATCGACTGTTTATTGAATTCATTTCATTCACTCATCTCCTTTCAGGGCTTTGCAGAATTGAGTATTCATTTTGGTTTATTATCTTCGATAATGAACCATTGGAATCGCCCAAAGAAAAAAATTTTTTAACCCCCCCTCAAAATTTGTTGGTTTACGTTTCAAGATACGTAGATTCAGAAAATCGAATAAAAAAAAATCCGTCCGTCCGCCGTACGCCGTCCCCCGTCCGCCGTACGCCGTCCCCCGTCCGCCGTCCGCGCCACTTTGCCCAGTTAGCGTTGAGCTAAAATTACGAAATTTGGTTTCTGGGTTTGGACCAGCCCCACAATGATCCTCGAAACTTTTCATAACCCTAGGTCAAGGGGAAGGGGTTCAAAACGAAATTTAAAATTTCGACGATGTCATATCTCAAAATATTTAACTGAACCGTGTAATTTTTAGTTCACTTTTGAATGACCTGAAAAATTACGAATCTTTTAAGACCAATTGGATTTTTGTGCGACCAGCCGTTCGTTCACAGTGACCGCGCAAAGGTTTAGGAAAAACACTAAACTTTCGCGTCGAAAACGGCCGTTATGTGACCCAACCCCCAGACGCCCAGAATAAAACTACCTTTTTTCATCTTCCCGGTCAACTACAGTCTAGAAATTTTAACCGTGAGTCGGGGATAGACCACATTGCAATATTCACTCGGTTTCTCATCTGTAAAATTGTTTAAATAATACCTATTTGTTTAAACAAATTAAATTTTGATGATGAGCTAGATACTTGAAATTTTATATATAGGTCAGAAATGGATGATATTTCACTATTCACTCGGTTTGTATGACATGGTATGAGTATGGTATGGTATAATATTGTATGTTTGATTTGGTATAGTACAGTATGGTATATCATACATGATAGGAAAGAAATTCGTATGGTATGGTATGAGTACGGTGAGAATATGGTATGGTGCCGATTTGCAACACAGTCTGGTATAGACAGAAGGGTGATCTGCACAAGGATTTATGTAGTACGTTAGATGCCTCCATAATGCAAGGGATGGAAATATGAAATTGACTTAGAATAAAACAGAGAGCATTAATATGTGGTATGCATGCATAACTTCTCCGCAAGACCACAATCACACTTCCCCCACAACACTACCAACAGCTAACTCTAATTTCCCCTCTTTCCGACCTTCACAGCATTAAAACATTTAATCATCGCATGAACACGGGTAAATGGTGGAAAGCTCCCTGGAGGAGAATGATACTTGACCTAAAAAAAAAACCGATTAACAACCGATTGCTCCTCGCATTTGAGAATTATCGGAGGATAAATTAATTTTGCCTGCCTTTCTTCTTAACCCCCCCCCCCCTATCTCCATTTCACCCAACCCTCCCCAGTCACTGCACAGCTCAGCGACAAGGGAGATTTATTAAAGTGATCACTTGGAATTTGGAGGGACGCCAAAGTACGTCCGCGGTGGGGATGCCGCCCAGGCCTTGGTATAAAGGAACGATTCTCTTCCCTTATCCTCGCATCACAGTAAATTTCGCCGTTTCGGTTTCCTATCGTCGTATCATGAGGAAAGCAACAGAGATAATTAGAAGACATTTCCATCATGGGCCAAATCAGGTTTACCATCAGACGCCTTGTTCTTGTCTGAATGAGCGACTACTATAATCTCATCGAATTCCCTGAGCTTTCTGCAGTTCCCTAGGCCACTAAAACTATTTTCAAGGTGTCCTTCCAGAGAAACAGCTTGGTCCAATAGAAAAAAACGCTGCAAAACTTTCCACAAGGGTTCATGATATTCTGTATGGATCGCGCCGTGTCTAGGTCACTGTTCAGTGTCAATATCCTTCTGAGTCATGAAACAACTAGAGTAGTGCGATAAAATATTGTCAGAATAGGTGAAAAGGTCAACTGAACAAAAAACCCGATATCACAAAACCATGTTTTCTTTGTATCACCTCTTCCCCTAGGTATATGAAAATTGGCCCAACGACGTGTCACAGTTTTTTGACGCTCATGTTGACGATTTTTTAACGGCTCTACCTTTGAGCCCTTCATTGTGAACGAAAGGCCATTCGTATGTTCTGATCGACTTGAGTAGGTACAAGAAAAATCTCGGATTGATATTAATGCTGGGAAAGGAGTCTATGTTGTACTTCCCTCCCGCTTCCTCGAGACGTTATTGGATACTTAGTATTACGACTTGTCCCCGTTTGAGATTGTAGTACCTATTTTTTTTAAAGATTTATTTATAGGACTATTACAAGAGTAATATACCTTAGCGAAATGTTGAACAATACGGATTAGTCCACAATTCTAAGTGCCTTCAGCACGGCAAAGAGCACTTTGCCACACACAACGGGTCATTCAGCTTTCCAAAAGGTCCCGAATATGACGTGGCCGTTTCAGACGTGGTGTTGTGAATGCTGCAAATCCCTCGTTGACAGTTTCATTAGACATTCATGAGGAGGTTCGAGTTTAAAATCATGATAAATAGTCTCATTCCTCACAAACTCGGGTGAATGAACAATATGTCGCTGGAGAGTGTGGTTTTGTTGCGACTCCACTTTCTTAAATTGGCATGTGCCCCATACATAAGTCCGCATTGGCCTGATTAGGACTTTGTAGATCATCATTTTATGGGGTGGAGAAACGTATTTTTTGTCTAGTAGACATCTCAGTTGTCGAGTTCTATTTTTCTGGCGTTTCAGCAACGCTGCAATGTGATCAGCAAAGGTTGAGTCATTGGACGAGAGTAACCAAGATATTTATGAGATTTGGCCGTGGTTACTGTCTCTCCCTGGCAAGTAATGGTATTTCAGAGAATTTTCTCTTGTAGGTGTATGATACAAAACAAGTCTTGCTTGCGTTTATCTAGGTTCTCCATTTTGTGCACCATTGTCCCGATTCTTGAATGTGGTGTTGCAACATATCATAGGATATATCAGAAACTAAGTGGCGGGCAGCAATAACCAAATCGTCTGCGTAAATGCCTGAAAAATATGATTCCCCAGATGAAAGTGGCATGCCGAAGCAGTGAAATATTTATAGATACGGCCCCAGCACGCTCCCTTCCGGAATGCCAGCATGTATGGTTCGACTAGTGGACGTGGTATTTTGCACACTCACCTCAAAGCTTCTTTCTTCTAAGCAGCTTGTGCCAAAGTTTTAGGTTGCATCTTTTCAAAGAAGGCCAAAGTTTTAGTTTTGTGAAAATTGAAGTTTTTGTGTTGTGTGAACTGTTCAGAGAGGGAGAGTGATAGATGTAAGGGGCTAGTGAATTATTCTGTATTTTGAGGAACTGACTGTTATTATTACCGAAATACCCGTACAACTGCTTCCCCGCGATCGAACTTGATCGTTGTTTAGTAGAACAATGTTTCAAATGAACAGCCCTAAGGAGAAAAAACCCATTTATTTGTATGAATAGCTCTGAAGATAGTGACGAGAAGAAAATCTTCCGCATTCCCCGCCAAATGGTGAGTTGAAAACGAGTTGTGTGAAGGAATCTTACGAAATATGTTGATAGGTGGAGGGAGGTCGGTTTTCGGGATGACGTAAGGTGATTTTAAGGGATGATGTTAGGAGTTTATCTCTAAACGCTGGGAATTTTTGCAGTAACACGGAGGTAGGGAATTTCGATCGAGATACCCACCCTGTAAGCAATTTTTTTTGATTTGTGATCCCGCGATATTGTCTAGTTATTTTTGCCCTGAAATGGGTAAATTAACCCGACTTGAATCCATCGAGGGCATAGAGGGGGAAAAATACGGTTGAACCTCAAGTAAAGCCAACACAACGAGGGGAGTTGTATTCTTTTCTTGTACACGGCAAACATGCAACCTACCTTCTTGAAAAGAATGTATTAATAAAAATTGGGTGCAGAAATGCCCGCAAATTATTTTGGATTGATGAATATATATGAATATACGGTCATGGGTGCGTTATACTGTTAGGCGTGATGGCTTACTACCCCACTAGGTACCTCGAATTCCGATGAAAAATTAATGAAAAAAAATTGAAATTCGTCTAGAAATTGAAATTTATTTAAGAAAATTATTGTAGGGTTGAGGGTTGAAGCACTTTTGGCTCACTTCTAGATGAGTTGTTATTTATTCTTTCCTAATAGTAGAACACTCGAGAATATACATATCCTAAAAAAGAGAAATACTGTAATGAATAAAAGGTCCGAAATTAAACATTTAGGGGAACAATTCTACCCCCTCTTCTCGAAATAACTTAGATATTAACTTAGATATGTAAAAAACAAATGTAAACCAAAAAACACACGTAACATTAAGCACCATAGATTATAAGAACCCAGTTACACATTGTAAACATAAACCGAATACCCCACCCATACTTGATAAGTAACCCCCCCCACCCCTAGCATAAGCATAGAATATTCACCTTGTACAACCTACCCAAGTTACCAATATTTTAAGCTTATACCTTACGTCCACACCCCCACTGTGGAATTTTATAAATCCACATGCCTTACACCCAGCCTATATGCGACTTTCCTTCCTCCTCACTAATTGTGGAGCCACGTGATAGTCCATACTGAATAAGTAAGTCCCTATTAAATAGCATAATACCTACCATAGCGATCGATGTAACCTAAATTTCTGCTCCAATCATTGTAGATCCCTGAAGAGGCAACACGTTGTTGCGAAACATGTCGGAAAGAATAAATAACAACTACAAAAAGAAGTGAGCCAAAACTGCTTCAACCCTCAACCCAACAAACAATTTAAGAAAATGGTAAATCGAAAGCAGCCTTGCGTCAAAGTGTTTTGTAGAAATAACTGAAAAGGGGTCCCCGAAAAGGCACTCCATCTCCCTGAACTGAGAATGACCTCGCGGTATTTTCAAAATGTCGGACAAGGCTCGACTGAGTATCACCGTCTGACCAAATTTTTTCCTTTCCTGGTTGATTTCAATGGTTCATTATCGAGAATAATCAACCATAAATCAAGACCTCCATTCATATTTCGATTGCGAATGTACGGATGCACTGTGTGGTTCGTGATACTTGAAATATGGTAAGTAGCGATATGGTGAGTAGGAGCATTTGCACTAAGATGTCAGACAAAGAGGGTAACCAGATTATCACGGACCATTTAGGTAGGTACCATTGCAGGGCCTCAATGAGACTATAGTTTAAAAATTTGGAAATATATATATATAAAAAATAACTCGCGAACACACAGTTAACTTTTTAAAAAACAATTTATTCTCAATGAACAAAACGTTGTGACGCGACAGAGCTCGGGAACAGAAAAGAGAGCGAGTACTGGGTACAGAGTCTTTTTATACGGGAGTTGATGAGTGGGAGTTAGCTGATTCATCTTTTAGGAAAATGACAACAATGGGAGTCTGTGATGTGGATTCTGCTGAATCCGCAGCGACTTCGAGTGGCGGCGTTATCGCATCCGGTGTGGATGAATGAGGTCCTTTGTCTTGTCGAGGATTGAATGTGGTAATTCCTCTCGCCGTAGATTGAAGCACGGGGATGAGTCACTGTGCTGAGTTGCAGCGCGGGGATGAGTCACTGTGCGAACTGTAACGGATAACTGGCAGGTTGTGTTATTAATGGGGTTTTCCGTTTTTGTTTACAGTACGCACAACGGAGTACAATTAATAAAAATATGGTTAATATGACATACGTTGGACTTACTAGGAAATGTACATAGTCATAGTCGAAAGCGACGTCATTGGTATTTAGAGAGGGCCATCGTTCATCGAATTGGGGAATACTGGAGAACTCCTTTAAATTTAATTCCATAGGATTAATGTTCAGGTTTGAAATTTCATTGAGAGGGATTAGAGGTATCCTCAGTTTGGTTTTGATTGAGTTTGTCGATTTTATGGGGATGTTATTTAGGAGGATTTCATCCGTTGATGGTTGAATTATCCAAGTGCCATTGATGCGGGTTAGAATGTTCCCTTCTGGGGTTTTGTCTTCTAATATGGCCTCATGTGGGGCCGTTATGATGATATGACCTGATTCGGGTATTAATGAGTGAAAGGGGACTTTAATTTGAATTTTCGTAAATTGACATCCTGATAGGGTATTATTCTTTATTATATTTTGAGAACAGGTGGACGTCTCTTCACATAATTGTTCATTGTCGCAATAATAATAGTTATTGTTAGTTTTATAACATAATTTGTTAGTGGCGTATTTAATAGTGTAACTGTTATCCACTAGGATAAATTTGTTCTTAGGTATAATGGTTACATAGTCTGTACCTTTTATAATGGGTACAGGTTGGAGTAGATATAGTTGTAGTCCAGTATCAACAAAGACTGGTATTCTTATTATATACAATATTTGGTCATTGGTTAGTGAACAAATAGTTTTGGAGTTTAGCTCGTATTCTATTGTGTTGTTGAACATTTTTAGATTGTTTCTACGATTTTCCTTTGCAATTTCTGTTAATTCTGCTTCGAAAGCTTGAAGTGGGACTATACTAGGGTGTGTTATCCCAATTTTGCAGAAGGCTAAGGAAGTTTCAAGTTCGCGTTGTTGGTTTATGATAACGTTCAAGTTTGATATAATTAGAGATGCAATTTCGCGCATCCGTGCGGCGTTAAATTCAATGGTGAGCTCTGATTGAGCTTTCAATTTAGCTTTTATTTCTTGGTTGTTCAGGTTCAGGTTATTGATTGTTTCGTTATATTTTCGTATTAGTCCTGTTAATAGTCGGTGTTCTTTATTCAGTCGTACGTTTGTTTGAGTGTTTCTTTCGGATAGGGTTTTGATTATTTTGTCGTACTTTATCCTATCTTTTTCGTCAAGGTTTCCGGTAATAAATTTGATGACTGATCCTAATCCGTTGATTAGGCCTCTCTTAGAGCGCTGGCTGATTTTAATGTCTTGACGGGGTTGTAAGTTTTGAATTTTTTCGTTTGCAATTTGCAAATTCGCTTCGATGGTGTGTACGTATTCGTTAAGTGTTTGTGATGATTTCTGTTGGAGTTTTCGTTTGAGTTTTATGAAAGATGATTGTAGGTCGTTCAGCGAGGAGTGTAGTGTCTTAATGTCGTAGTGTATGATCATGAGGTGTTCCTCGGTTTCAGTGTATGCTGGTCCTAAGTTGATGGGTATCAGTCCTCCACTTTGGTCGACGTTGTGGATCTCGGCAGCAAGGGTGCCCGTAATGAGTCTGAAATTAAAGTTAAGAATTTAAGTGTTTATTGGTGACGTTGTCGTGAATTTCATCACGCAAATTTTGTGAAGTGAATTTAAGCGGTTTATCTTGTGATAAAAGGTCGGCATATTTGCAGGTGAACGGTCCACAATCGTAACTGTTAGTTTGACGCGGTATTGGGGTTACTGTATGTAGAGTCCATTCTGATCGTTCTATAGTTTGGTTGATTTTATCTTGCAAGTCATCCTTCAAGTATTGGAATATAGTTTCGAGTATTTGGGAGCCATTGTACCCTAATGAGTCGTAATAATTTATTGTCTTTTGTTTGGGTTTGATAGATACAAGTCTCCAGTGAGCGTTTTCATGAATGGGGATCAATATTAAATCCTTTTCTGAAAGGTCGATTTTCTTCGTATAATTCCTTACATGATCGTAACCTCGTAAATAGGATACGTACAGGAAGGTGTTGAAAGCGTATGTGTTGGGTAGATTAAGGTTGGTTTTGCTCCTGATATTGATTAATTCCATATAAAGATTTATTACTTGGTCGTTAAACCAATTAGAACCTTTAATGGTTTCGAGATCGTCTGCTGATAATTTTGTTCTGGGTTCTATTCTTTGTTTGTCGGATTTTTGTTCGTCGGGTTTTGGTTCGTCGGGTTTTATTTCATCGGAGTCTAGTGTTTTGATAGGTTTTGTCTTTAGTGCTCTAGGTCTTTTGACGTTTTTTAAATGAATTTTGGTACGGGTGTTGTGGTGTCGTGGTTCAATTTCGGCGGTTTTCCTAATCGGGTTTATATTCTTGATGATTTCCTTATTGTACTTCCGTTTAGTTTTGTCTTGTATTTGTTTAGATTCCACAAATACTTCCGTCGGTATATCAGGTAATGTTTTTTCACGTTTTTCATTTAATTTGTCAATAATCTGTTCTTTCTTGTTTTGTTGTTTGTCGTGTAGGATCTCGTATAATTTATTAACCTTTTCCTTGTGGTCGGAGATGTAGATGTTAGTAAGTTTTGTCTCGATGTCAGGTGGAATCGGGTTTTGTGATCCTAACGTTCCGTTAATTATTTCATATGGTGTGACTCCTGTACTACTGTGTATGCTGTTATTGTACGTGATTATCGCGTATTTAAAACGTTCCTTTATGGGGGTGTTTTTAAACTCGTCACTTTCCGTCATAAGTCTAATTGTTTCTATTATTGTGGAGTGAAATCTTTCAATGGTGGAGTTTGAATTGGGATTCTGGGTACAAGTGAAATGAATTTTGATATTCTGGACCTTGAGGAATTCTCTTACAATAGATGAACTGAACTCGTTGCCGTTGTCCATAATTATTTCTTCGGGGTTTCCATGGTGGGATATAAAGGTCAAGAGTTTTTTCGTTATCTCGATGTTGTTTAGGGATTTTAATGGATATGCTTGAGCATACTTTGAAAATTTGTCAATTATTGTTAAGAATTTCTGTCTTTCTATCGTGAGAGTATCTATGTGCACCGTTTCAAATGGTCGTGAAGGGGTATGTGTTACATTAAAGGCAGGTTTTAGGGGTCTGCGTTCATATTTGCATTTTAAGCATAGTTCGCATCGATTTATGACGTTGGTAATATCGTTCTTTAAATTGGGCCAGAAGTAGATCCGTTTTATGTGTTGGTATGTTTCGTCAATGCCACGATGAAATCTTTCCTGTCTGTGATTGTATAGTATGATGTTAATTTGGTCCTCTTTATCTTCAACGTCTAGTAATTTTTCCGTGTGTTTGGTGAGTTTCAATTCGGATGATTTAAATTTTTCCATAAATATTGAGGCGAATAATGGGTAGATGTCGGTCTCGAAAAATATTCCGTATGGTGTTTTTGGGTTCAAATATTCTATAAGGAATTGGGTAATTTCTTTTTCTAAATTTCTTTGGGGAAATTTAACTGTTATCCTAGTTTTTTCTTTTTTGAATAAGTGTTCGGTTTTTACATCGGTATTGAATTGTTCGCCAACTGCTATAATTATCTGGTTTTTACTGTGGTTGATAGCGTTGTTTTTTATTGGTATTAAAGATATGTCTTTTCCTTCTTTGTCTGAGTGTATTGTGTCTATATTTGTTTCTGTGTCTTCTTCGTCGAGATTTACTATGAGTGAAGGGGATATTTGTTTGTCTGTATTAGTGATCTCTGTGTTATGTATTTCTATTCTCGAGAGTGCATCGGCGTTTCCGTTGTGTTTTCCCTTTTTGTATTTTATTTCGAAGTCAAATTCTTCAAGACGGAGTTTCCATCTAAAGAGTTTGGAATTCGGTTCTTTTAATGAGTGGAGCCATTGAAGGGGTTGGTGGTCTGTCTCTAATGTGAATTTTCGGCCGTATAAGTAGGGTCGAAAATGTTGGCAGGCCCAGACGCAAGCTAAGAGTTCGCGTTCTATCGTAGATAGTTTTCTTTCGGTGTCGTTTAGCGTGCGACTGGCATAAGCGACTGGGTGTATTTCATTATCGAGCTTTTGTGATAAGACGGCGCCGAGAGCGACTCCTGATGCATCCGTATTTAATATGAATGGTCTATTGAAGTCGGGATATTTTAAGACTGGGTCGTTCATTAAAAGGGTTTTGCACTGTTCGAAAGCCTTTATGTAGTCTGGATCTGTTGTGTTGATTCTATTTCCTTTTTTCAATCTAGTGGTTAGTGGTTTCGTTATATCCGCTAAATTTTTTATGAATTTCCTATAGTACGAAAGTAATCCAAGGAATCCTTTTAATTCTTTGGTATTTCTTGGTATGGGGAATTTTTTTATTACTTCGATTTTCTTTGGGTTTGGTTTTAAGCCTGATTCCGTGATCTGATGTCCTAAGAAGGCCACTTCTTTTCTCATAAATTCCGTCTTGTCCAGTTGTATCTTGAGATTAGCCTGTCTGAGTCTGTCAAATATTGTCTTCAATCTTACTATGTGTTCCTGTAAGCTGGAAGAGAACACAATGATATCGTCCATATAAACGGCACAAATTTCATTTTGAATACCACGAAGACAATTATCCATGAGACGTTGGAATGTACTAGGGGCGTTCTTCAATCCAAAGGGCATTTTTTTGAATTCCCATTTACCATTTTCTGTGCTGAAGGCTGTTTTTGGTATACTCGATTTTTCCATCTTTACTTGCCAAAAACCGGACGTAAGATCGAGCGTTGTAAAGTATTTACATTTCCCTAATTTTGATAGGATGTCTTCGATGTTTGGGAGGTTATATTTGTCGTCTATTGTCTTCTGATTCAAAGCTCTATAGTCTATTACGATGCGGAATTTCTTCTTGCCTGATGCGTCGTCCTTTTTTGGAACGATCCACAGAGGTGAGTTATAGGGGCTATTTGAAGGTTGGATTATGTCGTCTTGTATCATTTTCTGAATTTGGTTTTTTACCTCGGTTTTATAAATTTCGGGGTATCGATAAGATTTGGAGTACACGGGTATTTCGTCCGTCGTGTGTATTTCATGTTTGGTGAGATTAGTCGTTGTTAAGGGTTCGTCAGGGTCATAAAATATGTCTGAGTATTGTGAAAGGAGTTTTTGTAGTTCTGTTTTTTCTTCTGTGTTCAAATGGTCAAGTCTCATATTGGGGGTGATTTTTTTCGCCTTTAACTTTAGGTTAATATTGTTGATGTTGACTAATTTCTTTTTCTTACGTGGTTCAGGGGTATCGAGAAATAATTCGTCAGTGACTAATTCGGCTGAGTCTAATGCTTTTACATTCAAGGTTTTAGGTGTTTCTGCGTGATTTATGACGATGCATCTTGCGATGTGATTGTCTACAGAAACTAGGCAATTTGGGATTTCGAAGGGTCCTACTTTTTTGTGGTTTATGATGGCTGTTCCTTGTTTTATGTTTGTGAGGTGGATTTGGATTTGTTTCCCTGATCTAGGGGGAATCGTGTATTGTTCGGTCTTCGGTTTTTGTGGTATTTTGTAAAATTCCAGGGGTATTTCTTCATTTTGTATACTAATCATGTTGTTTTTCAATTTTAGGGTGGCTTCTAATAATTGGAGATTATCAAGTCCCAACAACAAGTCGAAATTTGTATGAAAGTCAAATACATAGAACTTACATTTAACATGCGGGTTAGTTGATTTTGGATTAAGCATAATATTAGGTAACATGATACTGTGTGTCCCTGAAGTGTGTCCATGTGAAGTAGTAACTAAAAATGCATCCTTTTTCATCAATTTCCTAAATTTTTTGTGGGCCACTTTTGTCGTTACAAAACTATTAGAACTTCCGGTATCGATTAAAACTTTCAATTTATTATTTGTAGTGATGTAGGGGAGATTTGTTGATGGTTTTTCGAGGTGCATTAAGTTGAATCGGGATCCTCCTCGGCTTCTTCTAAAAAATCCTGTTCTTGTTCTTGATCTTGTTCTTGTTCGTGTTCGGGTTCCTCCAGTTCCGCTAATTCATGGTTTAATGTCGTCTGGTAACTCATCGTTTCCTTTGTTCGTAGGTGATGAGGAATGAATGGGGGGTCTTGTCTTTGTTGTGTGGGTCTGAGGGAATCTCGTAAGGGGAGATATGGTTTCCTCGGGGGTATTGGATGTTGTTGTGGATGTTGCTGTGGTCTATTATATTGTGGTGGTTGAGGTTTCTTTTGGAAGAAGGGTTTTTGTACGAAAGGTGGCTTCGATCCGGACGTTGATGGTCCTTGTGAGGATTGAGGCAATTTTCTTTCTAAGTATTTCTTCCGTAACGTCGGAAATTGGTACTCGTTTGTGAGTATTTCGATCGCTTCGTTCAGAGTTTTTGGTCCTTTGGTTATCAATAACCGACCTATGTCTTCATGGAGTCCCATAAGGAACCCTCGTAGGGCTGTCCTTTCCATGAGCTTGAACGTGGTGTGGGTGTATTCTTCAGTGGAATTCTTCAATTTTGATATTAATATTGTGAAGGTTTTGTGTACGCGGGCGTGGAACTCGAACGGGGTTTCGTTCATTCCCTGGCGCATTTTCCCTAACTCCAGTATGAGATGCTCTATGTCTCTTTTGTCGCTGAAGTTAGCTAGCAGGGCCAATTTGATTTCTGGCCAACTACTAATGGGATTGTTGTAGATACCTACAGCTGCTTTACCTCTTATTTTTGCCCTAATATTATTCAATATTACTTTATTGTGATAGCTATTGGGATCATCTTCGTCATAGAAGTGGTCTATCAGCTCTTCACTTCGTTCAATAAATTGGGACAGTAGTTCAGGTTCTCCATTGAATTCCGGTATCCCGCTAAAGTCTGACTTGTCAGGTTTAGGTTGAGGGCGTGCCGGGATTGGGGGCCTGACAGCGTTTATCAGCTCTTGTAGCTGTGCTGGCGTGAGGGCTAAGAGTTGAGCTTGGTGAGTCATATTTTGAACTGAATTTTCAAGAGGTTGGTGACTCGAATCTACAAGGACACTGTTTGGGAGATCCGAAAGGCTATCGTCGCTGCGGGAACGGTGATCGTTAGTTAATAAATAACGTCTGTTACTTACAGGGCTGTAAGGACGGTGTTCATTCCGCACAGGTTGAGACGATCTCCTTCTCGACGGATACAGTTCCTTGGCTGCTTTTCTGTGGTCTCTGCCGGCCGTTGTAACGGTTTGTCGCGGGTCGTTTTAATTCGAATTCGCGTTCAAATTCGAATTTAGTTCGGACGCGTCTTTAAATTATTAAAATAATTCCGAAAGCAATTTTCGTGACACGTCCTACCGACTGCGCCAAAAATAACTCGCGAACACACAGTTAACTTTTTAAAAAACAATTTATTCTCAATGAACAAAACGTTGTGACGCGACAGAGCTCGGGAACAGAAAAGAGAGCGAGTACTGGGTACAGAGTCTTTTTATACGGGAGTTGATGAGTGGGAGTTAGCTGATTCATCTTTTAGGAAAATGACAACAATGGGAGTCTGTGATGTGGATTCTGCTGAATCCGCAGCGACTTCGAGTGGCGGCGTTATCGCATCCGGTGTGGATGAATGAGGTCCTTTGTCTTGTCGAGGATTGAATGTGGTAATTTATATATACCAACTACATGTTATAGAAATGTGTTTAGTAACAAATTGTTGAGTCACGAGTTTCGTTAATAATTCCTAATTTCCCAGCGTGAAATGATGGTACTTCGAAGTGGTTTAACGTGAATAATTGAACACACGTACCAATACAGTATAAAACTATTACAAATTAAAAAAATAAAACCAACAGGTCATGTGGGACTTTAAAATATTGAGAAGTAAACGACTTGACAACACTGAGTAAGGGGATGGATACAACAACGAGGAGCGGTAGTTGACGAGGGATAGTTCCGAAATGTCTGGGCAAGTCCTTTCGCCCCCTGAGCTGGGTCCTGAGGGCAGTGGGAAGGCCGTTCCCTTATTAGATTGCTCCCACCCTTGAATGCGAATTAGACTCTCAGCGTTCCCGTTATACCCACAACCCGTTTCCCTCATCTAGTTGGTTCAATTATAGAGTATCACCAACATTATAAAACTACACCAGTGTAAAAGTCCATTCAGCGAAGCACGGATCTTTTACTTGCGCAAGTAGTGGTGCTCTAACCAATTCGACGTATATCATAGAGATTTAAGAACGATACCTACCAAACATTGTAACTGTAGGTATACATCGCTCCCTGTTTGTGCCTTGAGTCCAAGAGTTATTCTGTGGATTCAGAGCGTCCAATGAATTTACCCTTGAAATGCAAGCCGCCAGACCCATTCATGGCTCTTGATGGCTCTTACCTTGGCCACATATTTTCTGAAAGGACACTTATTGATAGACATAAGTATATGCAAGTACTAGGAATAGATTCAATACCTGGAGATTGATTCTGAATGTCTCAATGCGGAATTCAATTGATATTTTGGGTTTCAAAAATATTATTTCAAAAATATTAAAATTTGTTTCAACACATGCTAAGAAGGACTAATGTAGCAAACTCCAGTATTTAGTACAGAAAACACATTGAACAGTTAACAGCTGTTCAATGAATAAATACCAAATATAGATTCATTCGTGGTTTTGACTTCAACGCGGACTTTTCATTTTAATAATAATTGTAAGGTATTACAACTAATGGTCAGGGATGTCCAACTTTCCATGGAGTTAAGTAACCCCCTTCCCACAACCATCCCGCTAAATACGATGCTCACTAAGCCGCATAAATACTAATATCACGCTAACCGTTATGGTTTATTTCGGATAGGATCAACAACAAAAACAGAAACGCTGTAAAATTTCCACAATGGTTAAATATTTTCTGTATAAAAAATTCCGTCTGTTTAAATCTCGGTTCTGTATACAATTTCCTTAAAATAGAAGTAACTACTACGAAATAAATTGTGCTATGAAATAGCGACCAGCAAAAAGGCTACCATTGTGACCATTGTCCTTGAGAGGATTGAACCAGATTTGAATGTGATTCGAATTCCGTATTACAGATAAGGGTTGCAAAAAACGCTATTCACAAATTATAGATTTCACAGCCTTCAGAAACTGGATAATAAAGAAGTAGGCTGTCCGATGGGATGGACCTGAATGAAAACCATCATCTCCGGTAGATTGGGTGTTTTTTTAAATAAAACATGGAGGTTCTCAACGGTCGTTTGATTCCCTAATGAACCTTCCCTGCCGCTTTTCCTTTTCAAACTCCTCAGATCTTCTTGTAGATCTTGGGGTTTTCAGACTGGGAAGACGATTCCCCTCTTTTTCATCCTCCTGGCTCGCCAGGTCAAACGAAACTCATCCGAAATAGGAGAATTGAGAGGATTGGAGCTGTCTTCAGTTACCAACACCATGTTATCATTTAGTTGAAAATGTGTTTTTTCTACCAAATCCGAAACTCACGTTTGCTTGGAGTTTTTTTAAATTGAATTCGATTTTGATTTTCTATGAAGGAGCATTTTCTATGATCACTTATGTTGTATTGAACTGGATTCGGACAACAGAGACAACAAGATTGGAGTGCAGGGTGGAAATGAAACCTGTGAAGGTTGTAGTCAGTGGAGACCCTGCAGCTCGAGTGGTCATGTAGGTCTACATGACATGTAACGTACCATAATTCTCCATTGGTCGAAGGCTGACTACTGGTTGAAGGCCTCTTCTTTAGCTACACTTGGTATTGAACGTTGAGAAACAACCAGACAATTTTTAAACTGTTAACTCCGATTAAACTCTCAAAGTACTTCCTTTTTCAATATGAAAGAAATCAAACTAACTTGAAAGCCATATCTATGGAAGTTTCCTGCGCATGTATTTGAAGCATTAGGAAAAAGCTCAATATCTGATCTTTGTAAATACTCGGACTCCTCTCCTAATGTAAGGACACTGTCTCCAATAACGAGGGAATTTTACATCTCCATCCACCAGCTAGTGACCAGTCAGTGAAGAGCTTTTTTTTGAAATTTTGTTTTCATGCAACTGATAATGGGGTCGGCTCTCCACGAAAAATCTGGGCTATTCGGCAAGAGCTTTTGATTCTAAATTTGTGCTCTATTGTCGCACAATTAGCAAGATTACCGGTTCTGTCGCTCTGGATGCGGATGAGCATCATAATCAATCTGTACCAGAGATGCAAACCATGTTTTTTGGGAACAGAACGTTGTCAGAGATTCGAAAAAATATAAAACTATATTACATGGAGTAGTCGTGTTAATATGATTACCTACATATCTTATTCGGAAGTTCAAACTTTAATAGCAAAGTAGATATCATTACTAGTATTTCCGGCATCAGGTTCAATAATAGAACAGAAGCAGGTCGAATCCTTAAAGCGATACCAGCTGCGGGGATACTGAGTCAATGATCATACCAGGAAAATTGGTTAGCATTATGTTCGTTGTGTTGAATTGGGTTCAAGAAACCCGTTTTTCTCCCCTTTTCATGAGATAATTGAAACAAGGTTATTGAATTTCGGTGGAAGTGGCCCCCGTCTTTGCCCCTTGCCAAGTTGTCGAGCGGCTCCATTGAAATCACTAATGGGCTCTCAAGGGAGTGTTTAAGCTCAAGACTATTGTGTCCAGCCTGCTTCTTTAAACTCGTTCTTTCTGCCATTCAGGTTTTTATCCTTTCACTCGTTTATTCTCTTTTCGAAGAATATACGATGGAAAGGTGATGTTGCAATACTTCAATATTTAGCATAATATTATCATTTAGCATATGTATATTATGCATTTTGGAAGGAATTTATCGTACAACCCATTTAGAAGAAGAAGAAGAAAATGTGTTTATTGAAAGAACATGGGGACTTCATACGCATATAATAAGATACGTTTAAACTAATAAAGGATTTGGCAGATTTTGCCGTGAATCCAGATTCGCCGGCAAGGGTGAAAAAAGGAAAAGTGGTACTTACCTACATTTTACAAAATAAGCACCTTACGAAAATATACACATGAAAAAAAGTATTTACAAAATATTTCCACAATATCAACTCCCCGTTATAAGGTTCTTGAGCGAAAAACTACTACCGATTTATCAATAGTTAAATTGACTCACTAAACATTTTCTATACGTTCTTGCGACTGTCACAAATTTATAAAACAACACCACCTGAGTGGATCCATTTATTATTACCGCTACTTCTGGCCCATTAACAAAACAAAAAAACAAAAACACTTATCAAAATACTTTGACCTAAATTCGCACCAAATTAGGCGTCTACGAAGGCAGTGGTATATATCCTCGTTCCAAAGTTTACAATTTAAATTCAGTTGCTCACGTCACACTCTCAAAATTAATTTCTCTACTGATTGTTTCAGTTCCCTATGCTAACTAGAAATGGGGTTTCCAAACATTAATACAGCAAATGGTTGTTTGAGCTCTTTGCCGTATTGTCCCATTCAAGGGTTTCTGAATATTTTTCTTTACTTAACAAAACATTGGCAATTTAATTAACTGATGGGGAGCTGAATTTAAAACTATTTAACCATCACTCCATGTTTCGCCGCCATGTGCTTCAAACCCGAAAACCAAAAAGCTTCAAGTCTGACACATTCCCTAACCATTTGCAGCGGAAGCCCACCAGAATCCATCCGACTCACTCGTTTTAGACAGCTAAAGTGCATATTAGGAAAGTTTATATATAGAGAACTGACCGCACACTCACGATGGATCATATACCTAAGTTGGAGTGGACATATTGGATGGACATACATCATATAAGTTGGGGAGATATAGTACGAGGGTCATCCCAAAAGTAAGTTTCCTATTTTTGAAAAAATCGAAAAAATGCTTTATTGACTAAAATATTTACATGGTTGGAAAGCTGCAGACCTGAACTACTTACTAGGCGGTATAGGACGTTATTCGTGAGTGATTTAATTACTGATTGAGTACCTACGTTCAAAGTTTTACTTCCAACTGAACAGTAGTTTTTAGTTTAGTTTAATTTAGGTATGAATGCCAAATTTTGATCGTTTATTATATTTCCAACAGAAATATATCTTCTGTGCATAATTGCAAAATATACGTCACTTCGTTAATCATAATATGGTGCAGTGCGGTAAATTGGTCACTCGCAACAAACAGCTGTCTATGAATGAGTATCTCAAACTGTTTGTTGAAGAAGCGTACCATAAATCCAAATTACCACAATACCAGTATAATATTAGCGTATGAGAACATTAATACATAATAATAATTACATAATAATAATTATATTATAATGGCTTCAAGTTATTGATCATTTGGTTTGCATCAAGATGTCATACAGAAGTAAATGGTAGGGAAGCTTTATTCAAATTGGTTGGGCAAACTAAATAAACCTAATGGAATTTGATACTTTGGTGTTCAAGGGGTTTCATATGACAAGTGGTTAATGCGGTATTTTGAGGGAGATATAGAAATAGTGGACAATTAATATAACACCTGCAGGTGATTCAAACCTGTGGTCGATAAATGTGTATACAATCCTAACCAAAATTAAGACCCTTTGAAGGGGGACGATAGGAACTAAATACAAGTTTTAAAAAAAATGGGGGCTGATAAAGATGGCTCCGCTCACTCCCTAGGGAGCTGGTCACGCGATATGCTCAACTGTCCAACCCTACAGTTGTGAGCAAGGTGGTCTCATGAATTTCATCACTATCCTCGAACAAGGTATTCCCGACACTCTCTCAACTCTATTATAAAAGAATAGGATGGTTGAAGATCAAAGATTGGGGGTTGCACTATTCAAGATTTTGAAGTTTGGAAATCGATTGTTTGCTTACAGTTATGAAGTCAATGAGCGTGAGTCAAGGGAAATCCGTCTTATTATTCCACATCATGAGACGAAATTTTATGAAAAGTCATTCCATGTACAGGCCGTACGTCTATACAACGACTACAAGCACATTCAATCGTTCAATCGTTTCAGGAAATGTTAAAAGAAGAACTATTGAAAATTCACTAAAGCAGGTAATAGAGTTTCGTTTTTTGTCTTGCATTTGTGTCACATGAAAATTGAAATTTAGTTTATGGCAAGCTCACACAGATTGAGGTAGTTAATTCTTTTTTTTTACTAATTGAGAAGGAGGAAGAAATTTAATTAATTAAATTTAATTAAATTCGTTAAACTAATTTGTAATATTTTTTCTGTCATCATGGTAGAGAGGGCCAAAAGGTCCTAATGTATGTGCAGATGGATAAATAAACAGTCGTTAACCTCTGATTGTATTCATCCGATTTTGCCGTCATTCCAGGGCAATATGTAGGGTGAGTTGCCAATGTTCCCTCCTTGAAAATATCACAATAATAAAAGCGTCTGCGCATGCACAAACATTGAAAACTTTGTAATGAGCATGTCTCAGATTTTATTCAAATGATTTATGATGGAATGTCGGGTGATCACGAAGATCGGCGATATTGGACGTTTCTGATTTGTTCATTCAGCTCTGGTTTTATTCATCCAGTGACAACATAATATGTTATATTATACAATATATTATACTTGATTCGTTGTCGCTCGGATTGGCGTAGTCCAGCCCTGGAGACAGACGTCTTCGGTACGTCTCGTCAGTGAGTAGGTTGAAGGGAAATAATCAGACCAAATCGTACCTTCATGAGTTTGCAGAAAGAATAGTCGAACGAAAATCAGCTGATATGGCGCTTGCTTAAAATTTTATTTACCATACGTGAACTTATCAACTGCACAGGTATATTTGAAGTATACGTACCTACTTACTTCCCTGGTTCAACATCCCTGACCAGCAGATGATAAACGTTCTGAAGGCGTCTTACCTGGAAAAACCAATAGATTGTTGGTAGATCTGGGGAATTATACAACACACGCCTGATAACATCATTTTAGGGATGCCTGAGCGTGTGGTTTCGTAATTATAGGGAAGGGAGGGCATTCACTTCACAGGGTAAAATCACACATTGCTGAAAAGTAACAGTATTCCTAATCACCTGCAACCAGAGAAACCCTGCTATTAAAACAGTGAGGCACAGGGCATTTGGAGCTTTATACCAAAATCAATCTTTTCCAATAATAGTAGGTAAAGTAATCACAGTTTAGAAAACGGTGATACTCGGGCGGTTACCAAGTCGCAAATCAGTCGCTCTACGGAATAAAGGCAAGAAAATGAGAGACACCAGCACCGCTCCATGGATGAAGAAATTCCTCAATTAGTTTGTAGCTCGTATCATTTCTATCGTACTTTCTGGATGCACAGTGTGTTATTCAAACATTGACACATTTTTTTTTTTTATTGAGAATAAACATACGGTTTTTAGTTTGCAGCATCATTTATATTGATTACTAGCACTTCCCTAGTACCATCTAAGGTGTCCTAGTTCCATTGTATTTTTTACGTAGTTCCTTGATTCACTGGTGTTTTGAACATAATTGTGTACTAGGATCCCAGCTTACTTGAGGGCACTTCACCCCAAAGTGATACAAAGTAATCGTTTTGTTACCAATGGCACCCAAACTATTGGTACGTATTATTGTTTACGATAATTTTATGTTTGTATTTTCAAAATATACTTACGAGATATAATATTTTTCCACATTTATGCATTTTTGTTGAACTTTATACTGTTTAAAGACGATATTTGGAATTTAAAGATTTCAAAAAACTTGTCCACTACCAATTAAAACTTTTTTTTCTAAAATCATTATGAAATGAAATTTTTTTGAGTGGTAGATAGGTTACTCTACAATGGATTTCCTTCTGAAAGTGAACAAATAAAAAGTTTCGCTTACTTCAAAAATCAGAACTTCGAAAATTCGCTTAAAGAAATATTTGAGTAAAAAGGTTGGTGACTTCAAATCAAGGAAGGCAAGTGAGGAGACTCATTTTTGGCTCTTGGATTCCCCTGGTTCGGGAAGTGTTCACAGATAACCCCTGAACAGCTGGTCACCAATCACTCTGTTATAAAAATCACATATTATTGAACATCATTTTTCCACTAGACATTTTTTACTGAAAATTCACAGTATCGCTCATCTCCAGCGTACCCAGTTTCAACTGCTTCACATAAAATCAGTTTCCAACATTCCATTTTCCGAGCCAAAACCAATACGAGCATAATCTGGAAACGTACGAGATACCACCGTATCCCAACCTTTTCTCGTCCTTACACAATAAGAATTTGTTGTTTTGTTGATTTCCTCCTTGGTTGAAAACCCTTTGTCTATTTGGAGGGTTGTAGGAGGTTGTAAAGAATTGTAGCCTAATTTGAAACATAATCTATCAAAACGACATTTACCTAAATGTCTATGGGCTCATGCTAGCCCTTACAATCTCCCTGTATGTTTAGGTACTTTCATCATACATAGGAGGTGTAAATTTACGAGGGACGTCCAGAAAATAAGGTTACAACAAGTGTTAAAAATTGAAAAATGAATATATTTAAATGAAATTTACAAGATACTCAAGTGTCGAAACATCTCATTATTTCTCTACATAATCGCCTTTGAGGTCAATACATTTTTTAAGCCTATGGACCAGTTTTTGTATACTCTCGTCGTATACCTTCCGCTCCACCTCTCGATGCTATTTTTCGACAGCATTCTGGACCTCCTCGTCATTTGAAAGTCATTCTCCACCCAAAAACTCCTTCAATTTATTGGAAAGATGATTCTCCGAGGTCCGGGGAGTAGGGGGCGCGAGTCACAATATCCCACCCAAATGAAACAAGCTGGTTCTGAGTGAGACGGTATGAGGTCTAGCATTGTCATGAAGGAGTGACATACCACGAGTGAGCATTGCTCTCCCTTTGTCCTTGATTTCGTTTTCAATTTCTTGAGTGTCTCACAGTATGCAGCTTTGGTGATTCCCTTAGGAGTAAAATCTACTAATAATATCCCTTTCCGGTCCCGAAACACAGATGCCATGATCTTCCTCTCCGAAGATTGGACTTTGCATTTTTTGGTTGATGGTGAATGGACGTGGCGCGACTGTAGAGACAGCGTTTTTGACTCATGAGTATAGTGACTCACCCACGTTTCGTTACCAGTCACAATTGAGAAAAGTTTCACCCTCGCTTTAATTCCGTTCAAGGAATTCCAGTGCAGCTGTAGTTCGAGCGATTGGAGGATGAACTGTTTGGCGCGTTTGGCTGCTGTGACGAAATTTCGTAACGAACTGAGGCGTTTGATGGTTTGTTTTGACCGTCAGAGACCTCTCTACCTAACAGTGGTGGTAACTCTGAAAAACAAAACTCCCTTCATCCTACACATCCTGGTAACCTTACTTTCAGCACGTCACTCGTATTAGCACGTTCCCTTTACACGCCCGGTCGATATGCCTTCGATGATGACTTCAGTGTGTGGAATCAGACGCAGTTTTGAGGGAGCTATTGATTCTGTGCGGAACGGGACTGAGAAGAACGGGACTCATGGACTAATAATTTGCATTTGAGTTCATTGTGACAGTTCAACTTTAATTTGCATGACCTTGTTGAATTGGAATGGAGTTGAGTTGCTTATCCGCCTTTTGCGTTGTTTTTATTTGATTTCAAAGTGTTTCTGTTGGGTGAAATAGCAAATATAAATGACAAATATTTTATCATTTTAGGGCCTTCTTATGTTTCTTTGGTACTTTTGCCAAACCGTCCGTGTAGACTCGAGACTCCTTTGTTGAGTTCCAAAATGGAGAGGAATTGGTTGACGAAATGTTTCTTATACGTTGTTTGACGAATGCCCCTTATTGTGAAAGAGGAGTATTTATCCATGATTCATTGCATGTCCTTAGGCAGTTTTTCGTCCTGTTAATAATGGATAGCAAAGTTACACTCTGGCTGAGCGGAGGAAATTTGTCATTGTCTCTAAATCGCGATGCCCATCACCCGTTCGTGACGGCCGAAAATTACTTCACTACGGTCCCAACTTTGTTTTGAAGCATTTGGAGAGTTTCCTCTCCCTTTAATTTTGGTGCTTGCCGCCTGTACTACCCATGTCAACGAATGATCGTCCTCTACTTCTATTCATCATTCATGCTCATGGCAAAAATGGTTCCATTGTACTGCGATTCTAAAAAGTTAATAAAGCATGACATTCTATATAATTTAATTGCCAAGTAAACCTCTTACTCATTCTTCAGAAATCAGATTTCTGTACATGGCACATTTCACAGGGCGAGTCTCATCAGATATTGCTCACACGGGTGCCTCGGTGTTCCATGGACCATAAAGGAATTCTGGCCGAACATGGAAAAATGAAAGTGTATGGTCATGACAGATCACAGTGGCCGTAGATACCTTGACAACTTGAAGAATACAAGTGGAGTTGGGTAGATGGGCTATCCAAGTTGGCTATCTTCTTGAAATATCACTCAGTTGTGCTCCCGATTCCAAGCAAGACGGTCCAGGAGTGTGTATAGAACCAATCGCACCGTATTATGTATTTTGTTGTTTATTTATAACTTACGAAATTGTGTTTATCATTTATACATTCATTTTTTCAGGCATTCTTGGATATCCTGGTCAAGTTTCAAGTAATAAAACGAAAAAGTTACTGGATGCACAGGGTCGCTGCCACATACGCCCACGTTCTCAAGGGGACAAAACTGCATAAATCCGATTTACGATTCACATTGCATGTGATCACATGTGATCCAGTCACGCCACCCAAACGTTAGTAATTAGCAGAGCCCTTCAAATGCCATATTGCCATTGCGCCCTACAAAAAGGCCATATTCTGCCGATTTATGTTTGTAAAATGTTTGTGTCATGTTTTGCCGTTTTTTGCCAAAAAAAAAAAAAAAAAAAAAGCAGTTCTTTCTTCAGCAGGGACGAAGTACTACTCAATTAATAGTGACGATATATTATTATTAGAACTTCGGGTAAGCACAAATTTCCCTGATGAAGAAAGTCCACAAATTGTAGTGATATCATCCCAACATCCAGCTATGAAGTTGACACTTTGTTCCTGCGTGTATATTAAATATCCCCCCAAAAACAACTCCGTAGTAAAAACTGGCCCGCCAAAAAACCTCAGCCGCAAAAAGGAATGATATCCATTTTGCCATCCAGCCACATATATAGGATGCTCGGTGCTTCGCACCTCGCTGTTGAGTATGCCTATAGAAACCTGATCCTCCTACCCCTAACCTCCACCGTCAATGTTTTCCTGTTCCCTGTCACCTTCCTACAACCCCCTCTCACCCTTAGTCACCCTCGGTTTCACCTAATATGTTTCCTCTGTTACACCAGCAGGGAGCTTTACGCTTCTTTCAATGCTGTTGGCGGGAGCTTTTTGCCAGACGAACAAGCCTGAATTAAAGCATTACTATATTATAAGTATTACTGGTGGTCACGAGTAATCAGTAGTGGTACACCTATAATGAAGTAATGCTTCAATTCAGGCTTGTTTATGTGGCAAAAAGCTCCCGCCAACAGCATTGAAAGAAGCGTAAAGCTCCCTGCTGGTGTAACAGAGGAAACATATTAGGTGAAACCGAGGGTGACTAAGGGTGAGAGGGGGTTGTGGGAAGGAGACAGGGAACAGGAAATCATTGACGGTGGAGGTTAGGGGTAGGAGGATCAGGTTTCTATAGGCATACTCAACAGCGAGGTGCGAAGCACCGAGCATCCTATATATGTGGCTGGCGGGCAAAATGGATATCATTCCTTTTTGCGGCTGAGGTTTTTTGGCGGGCCTGTTTTTACAACGGAGTTGTTTTTGGGGGGATATCACATCTTTTTGCATGGCTAGTTTTCGAGTGGTACTTATACAATACGGTTCAACAACTTATACAATACAAAAGTACCTACGAGGTAACTAGTAAATGTTTTCCTAAATGAAGTTTTATCCTAGTCAAAATTTATTAAAAAATAGTACGCCTACTAATTTGCCTTTTTGTTTCTTGTTTTTGTGACAAGAATAATTATTTGTTGGAAATTATTGATTGTTATCTGAAATGTGTTTGAAAAATAAGTAGTTTTAAAATTTTCGATTAATTATAACAATTAACAATTTAGAAAAAATTATTTAAATTTAAAACAATTATTCTTATTATTTAATTTAAAAAAATAGAAAGAATTAGATATTTGAATGAATTTAAATTAGAAATTTTTTGAAAATCGGTTACATTTTTTCTTGGGGATTGTGCAAATTTTTGTTGTTGAGAATCATTACAATAATTGTAATTATTGGTGTCGAAGAGAAAGAGGAAAGAGAAAGAGGAAAGAGAAAGTTTGCAACTGGTAAAACGCACGTTTTTATACCAAAAATCGCGAATAACTCGAGAACCGTTGGGAAAAGTGCCAAAGTGCGCTTCCCTCATTCGAAAGCCCATAAAATTTCCTATCGATCCTTAAACAGGCGCCACTCTACGACAATTTTTCTGACCACCGTTCAACTTTGATGTTTTCGGAAATTAGCCAAATCAGTAGATGTGGAATTTATTCACGTATTTTTGGCTGTGGATTAGTCAAATCGTTTGAGATTTAGTTCAAAATTATTGAGCATATTCTAGACAACCTAGCGGACATTTTAAGACCAACCGCACCAATTTTCATCAATATTTGCGGCAGTTGTTGTTGAAAATAGAAAAATCACCATAACTCCTTTATTGTTCCTTTTAGGAAGCATTTTTTGATCTCAAATTAAACAGTTTGAAAAGCTGAACACAACTAAAAAAGAAAATCTGGAAAAGCTTCAATTTTGAAGGAGTTATGACCATTTGAAATTCCTAAAAATTACTATTCCCCCCCAATTGGGAGGGAAATGGGGGGAGGGAGAAAAAATGTTCAAAAGGCACTCCCTTGGAGCATAACAAACGTGTGTGCAAAATTTCAGCTCGATCCGATTTGTCTGCTGGGCTGTAGCCCCGTCAATGAACAAGAAGAAGAAGAAGAAGAAGAAGAAGAAGAAGAAGAACTCGAAAAACGTGAAAAATAGTGGTTTTAAAATTGTTATACCCCCGACACCTGATTTTCCCAAGAGCTGAAATTTGTTTTACGTCCTCACGTGCCCCTGGAGAGTTGGTGTACAAAAAATCAACTCTCGAGACACTCAGGGGACCGAGCTATGGTAGGGTGAAAACCCCAACTTGTTCCGTCGCGTAATCAGTGTCTCAGTCGCTTCGGTTTTCCGGGCTTCGGTTTTCTTGGCGGGCGGGACGCTCCCGCGTCCCTAGATCTATACATGATTCTATTTATTAAGGTTTTAGGCCAACGAAACTCAATCAACACTAACAAGTGTTAATGATAAGGTCGACAACTCAGGATCAAATTACACTCCATTCATATTATTATCATTTATAACAGTTATATGGCTAGTATGGTTCGACCATGAAATGAGATGGTTATGCCTAAGTTTCGACGCTTCATTTCGTCATTTTCAAGGGGCTCTATTTCGTCATTATAAAACGTCAACAGCTGATCGTAAAATCGGGTCTGCCGCCTACGTGCTGGGCGGGAGGAGTTTGTTTAGATCCTGGGAGAAATGGGTTAGTCGAATGACCTTGCTTCTGTGCGAGTGAACTGTTGTGCGAGGCCCCTGGGGCGGTGAATCATTACTCCGGCCAAACATCTACTCCCTCAGGTGGCTCTTCGTTTTCTCCGAATTGATCTAAATTAATACCACTAATCCAATCAAACAATTAAATAGGTTAAATAGTAAGTAATTTTGACGATTTTTATTCCGCCAATAAGGACGTGCTAGTGCTAGAGTAAGTATGTGCTGGTGGGTTCCACTGTTTTTGAAGTAAGTACCATGACGACAGGTCAACCATATTGAACAAGTGGTACGCGAGCAGCCTAATTTTGGTTCATTATTTTCGGTAATGAACCATTGGAATCGACCATGATAAACCAAAATTTTAACCCCCCTCAAAATTTGAGTATTTCCGTTTCAAGATACGTCGATTCAGAGAGAAATTTGCTAAAGGAGCGAATTTTCGAAGAAATAACTGGTTTAATGTAAAATATGATGTTTGGAACATCTCATTCAAATATGGGCAATTCAAACTTATTGGGTAATTATAGGTTTTTATGTATGAAGCTGTCCGGTTAATTCGGTATGCATCAGGTGTGGTTCTCCCAGACTAAATATCGGTAGGTACCCTTACAATAGTCTTCTTAATAGTTTCATCCCCCCCCCCCACCCATAGAGTCGCCCGATTTTGCCCATCAACTTTAGATTTGCAAACTTGAACTTTTTATCTCAACTCTACCGAGAGTTATCGTCTGGAATGACACACACAAATCCTTTACTTCGAAAATTCGCTAAATATCCGTCCGTCCGCGGCACTTTGTCCAGTTAGCAAAAGTCCTAAAATTATGAAGTTTGGGTTACAGGTTCGGACCAGCCCCACAATGACGCTTGAAACATTTCATAACCCTGGGTCGAGAGCAGGGGGTTCAAAATTAATTTGGAAAAGTCATATCTCGAAAATTTCAAATCAAACGGTATAGGTTTCAATTTACATTTGAATTAAATTTGATTCAGAGTATTTTTCAAGACTATCCGGAGCTTTTGACGAACAGGCGGTCGTTCACAATGAGGGCTCAAATGATGAGCTAATGAAATATCGTCAACAAAACCGTGTATCAAACGGCGGCCAGTCCTGTCTATTTTTAGTTATAGACAAGTGTATAGTAGTCTAGAGTCGATGGCGACAGGACAACACTGTTCACAATCCATCAACATCATTAACTCCTGGTGAAATTCTAGTTACGTATATCGAAGCTGAGATTGTATTGGTACGTATTGGTACAAATAGGGCTATTAAGCCCTCTCTTACTATTTCCCTGGAAGAGACATTTATAACTTCATCCTCAAAGCGTAGACATTACATTCATAATCTCATCTACATAAAATTAAAGAAATAAACTACACCTCATACTGTGAGTTTTAGAAATAATTGACAAGATCAACAACTTTGAAACTCCATAATAACTGAAATTCAAAGCTTCTGTACCTACACATTTTTCAACTTCTCAACCATTCTGTTGTAAATATTTTGTAAACAAATTTCAATGTTCCTTATAACAGTTCTTGAAGGCCTTCACAGAAAGTTTGGTATTAAATATTTCGGGATTGTCATTGTATATTCGAATTCTAGAGGTATTGAACGACTTATTGAAAATACTGGTGCGATGTAGTGGAACTTGAACCTGTATGTTTGCATAGCGTGTGCCTCGCTAGGGAACCTCACGCATCGATAAATACTTTTCTCGTAAATACGCCGGAGTGGAAAATTTCGGATATTGAACAACATAGTCGCAAACTTGATACGTTCTGAGATTTTAAACTATTTCAGCTTTATATGAAAGGAGGTAACATGCTCATCCAATTTCAGGCGAAATACAAACCTGATCGCTGTGTTTTGCACTTTTTGCAGTAATTGAATTTGATCATTGTTTAAATCACCATGCGACCATCCTTTCGTTCACAATGGCGGCTCAAAGTTGGAGCAGATCGAAAATCGTCAACATGAGAGTGAATCGTAAGGCAGCCTGTCGGGTCCATTTTCAAACTGGCCCACCTGATTCAAGCAGCACATGGTTTTCAAATATCGAGTTAATGAATAATATTTAATAATAATTATTAATAATGAAGCATAAAAATTACTAATAACCTACAATAAATATTAATAATGTACACTACTTGATAAAAATTATTATTAATTAATGATAATTCATAATAATTCAGTAATCGAGACAGAAGGGTGATCTGTACAAAGAAGATAATAAACCGTTGTGTCAAGAATTTGCAGAGTTTTTCTTCATAGGACGAGAGGATCTCGTTGACTACCCGATGGAGTTGTAGTGGACAAGAATGTGGAGGCCTGAATCCGAATTGTGTAGCTGGGATTCCAGATGGTATAAAAGTCTTGAGGGCAGTAACCGTTCACAGATCGACATCAGTGGTAGCAAACTAATCGGTCGGTAGTTAGCTGGATCTCCTTTGCTGCAGCTCGGTTTCGGGATAAGGATCACATTTGCATGTTTCCATTGCTGGGGATAGTGGGTCGTTCGCAAAATCGCGTAGAAAACTTGTGTTAGAAAGACTAGGCCCTTCCTGGGTAGATGTTGTAATAGTGGTTGCACAGTGAGATCTTGGCCAGGAGATTTTTTAGTGGGTGAACTGTTGATCGCTGCTGCTACTTCTCTGGGAGTGAAGACAGTAGGAAGAGGGGAGAGTTGCAATGGCTCATTTTGGATTTCGCTAACTTCCTCACAAAACTGATCATCGGTTGGCGGATTTGGAGCAAATTGGTCGTTCAGATTTTGCGCGAACATGTCGACCTTTTCTTGTGGTGAACCAATCCACTGATGGTTTACTTTTAAAAACAGGCCTTCCCTGTTTTTTAAAGTGGATTTTGTTTTTCTCTACAAGGTGCCATCGTCAGGGTCCAGCTCTTCAGGGTGAACTCTTCAAGTATTGCGCATCTTGTTCGTTCAGGGCTTTGCTGAGCTCTTCAGTTGCTCTATAATAGAGCGCTTTATCAGGAGGATAGCGAGTCCTTTCCCACTGCCTGCGACACTGGCGTTTAACTCTGAGGAGGTGAATAATGTGAAGGAAATTTTGAGGTTCATGACATAAAACCTACGTAATTTATCGCTGAGCTCTTGGCCTTTTTAGGATGCTAATAACAGCTCATTTCAGGCATTAGAACTTGGGTGTATTTGAGCCCCTAAGGACAAATTGAAGGGCGTTCTGACATCGTGGTAGAGTGATTGCTCGCTCCACAAACTTGTGGAAATCTAGTTCAAATACATTCCATCTACTGCCGAATCGGAGGGGATTGAGTAAATCTTCAACACCCATATTTTGCCTACCCGACTCCGAACAAGTGACTTGTGACAAGTGACAACCCGACTCCGAAGAGGAAAAGTGACTTCAATAAGTGAAGAAGACGAAGAAGAAGAAGAAAATAAGTTTATTTCCATTTTTAAAATAATATCGCATATTTATTTCTTATCTAATTTGAACTTTACGGCATAGTTAACATTTTAACCTCCAGCGGAGATACCAGTAACAAAAAAATAAAAAAGAGAAACTGGTACCTCAAGTAACAACCACGTTGCTTCAGTTGAAAATGGAATAGAAAATCGCAATTCTGACTTCACCATCCTGTTGAGCGTAAAAAACCTTTAAAAATGTGTTGTGCGAATTTGAACTTTTTATCTCATCTATCAAGAGTTATTTTCTGGAATGACACATCCATATGATTTTCGGTGTCTTCTGGGAGTGAATCCAGGATGGTTTGGAACGGATTTTGGTAGAAAACATTTTCGGAAATTTGAGTATTAAACATTTTTGACGGAGGACAATAGCTTCCTTTTCTTCGAATATTCGCTAAAATCATTACATCCAATCACAAAGCAAGAAAAAATAAATGAACAAAATAAGTTATACTTTGATAAAATGGAAAATAGCTGAAATGGATTCGGCAGACACTTTCTAGAAGTTAAATTTCCTCACTAGAAATATATATGAAATATATAGAAATATATATATGACTTTACAAATAATGTGAGTATCCATGCACAGCACCGAACCAAAGTAGTAGCTAACGGCTTGTAACAATTGGAGATAGCGGCAACTTTTCCGCGAGTGCTGAACGTGACACATATGATGTGAAAACCGTTTCATACGAGAATTTCAGGAGGATATCTAATTTGAGATCACCTGCGGCTTATCCAGCATTGCAGAGGCACTCTTAGATCAAGTAGTGCGAATGATCGGAGAACTCCGTGGAAAACACCGCTATCGGTTGGAATACAATTCGCAGGAAGATAACGGCCCCCACCCAAGCTTTCCTCTTTGGTTAATTATTTATCTGTGAGTAAATCGTATTCGGGTTGTTCATAAAAGCGGAGGTCAACCCCCTTCGGTCATTGTAGAATTGTTTGGTGGTTCAGCCCGGGAGCGGGTGCTAGTTCAGGGACGAACCTTTTCCTGATACTAGAGAGTAATCTCAAACCACAGGTACCCTTCAGAAACAGACCTCACGAGAATACACAATCGCGCTGGAGCAGATAAAACGGCGTTCAACCTGCGAACCACGGCCCTTTTCCTAAATGTAATTTAGTTTACCTGATTTTTACCCTCCTATTTTATTTTCTAAAAGGGATCGCACGCCTCGAACGAGATTTCCGTGGTTGGAACGGAAAGAGGTTCACGTACTAAGCATTGGGTTGGTTTCGAAAGATTTTAATCACGGAGTATTTGAGAGGAGTCTCATTGTCTTGGCTAACCACGCTCCAGCCCTCACTGGTCTCTTACCTTGGTATTCCTTAATAAGGGTCCATGTCCATGCCCTTTCAACGACCTACGACTATATTCAGGGAGGTTATTTGGTATACATAAGAGGTTATAAGGGTAATACGGGTAGTAGTTCAATATCTGAAGAAAGCCTTCCAAGTAGAGTTCTTCGTGTAGACCAGACATAAAAACACGAAAGCGTTCCATGCGGTTTGGGGCCTGACTATCGGTTAGGCCATGAAGTATCGACACCTGTAAGAAGGGAACGGAACATCCAATATTCATTTTCTACTCCCTCATGATCTATTCTACTGATTATACCGGCGCATCGACATAACAGTTTTAAAACCACTATTTTTCACGTTTTTCGTGTTCTTCTTCTTCTTCTTCTTCTTCTTCTTCTTCTTCTCGTTGTTGTTGTTGTTCATTGACGGGGCTATAGCCCAGCAGACAAATCGGATCGAGCTGAAATTTTGCACACACGTTTGTTATGCTCCAAGGAAGTGCCTTTTGACCATTTTTTCT